>JAAXLI020001251.1:131808-177875 GCA_014621495.2 Entosphenus tridentatus | reverse complement strand
TATGTTTTTTGTTTGCATTATGACTGCAGGTATTGTGGTCTATGCAAGCATGACTCCTTGTAAAAAGGTGTCAGTTTTGTTTGCCAGATAGAATGGTAAAAAAACAATTATCGTAACCTACTTGTTACGTCTTCCGACGACGAAGAGGCTGCAACCCAGAACCGGCTGACCCCGGGCTCCGTGGTCCCGGTTATTGCAACCACGGCTGGTGTGTCTTCCGCACCAATGGAGGACATCGGGCGTGCTGGGAAGACGGCCGCCAGCGCACGTCCTCCAGCGACCACGTGGCAGGCCACCGCCATTTTGAACATTGCGGTGGAGAGGCGGCTGGGCGCTGCCATCTCGGAGGCGCCGCGTGGTGTGCATCCTGCTGCTGATGCAGCTGTTTTGCGGGAAGGAGTCGCAAGGAGTGGAAGCCGCCGTTGCTGCTGCTGCCTGGGCGGGAGTACCCCCACATTGGCTCGTGTGCGAGACACCGGAGCAGTCACAAGAAGACGCTGCGCTCACCGTCCGAGTTCTTCGAGGCGTCTCAAGTCACCACCCTGCCGTCCTCTGCTCGCCGCAGCCCCCGGGCGAGTCGGGACGATACGCACCCAGCCCTAACACACACCTCACCCAGCTTGCGTGTGCCGGGTTGTGATTGCCTTGTTATGGCTCAAGATTGTGGAGCATGGTTCGGGCTGTGTGTGTGTTGAGGATGGACGCGCTGTCTGCTTGTGTTTGCTCTGTGTCAAATAGTGGTTATGCGTTGCGGCATAGGGATGTTATCTTGATGGCGAAGTTAATTCTTAATTCGGTTATGTCGAGTGGCCCGAGCCCGTTACCATCCCGTGGGTTGTCGTGTGCGACGTTTTTTTATGATGATTTTTTTTTGCTGCAAGGTACGACAGGGTTAACGGTGTATTGTCTGCCTACAGCTCTGCTCGTGATTGTTCATAATGTACGACCTGTGTGGAACTTTGCTGCTTGTGATCGCGATATGCTGACTGCACGTACTGTATAGACTGTTTTTCTGCATGGATACGGAGTTCGGTGCATTGTTCTGATCATTGGGTTCGGGATTGTTATTAGTTATGCGTACCTGTTCGGAAATTGGTCAATTCGTTGGGGAACCCTAATTTTTGCTTGTGTAGTGGGTTCGAATTAGGTGCACACACACACAGCTTGGAGGCAACACTATTTATTAAACGGTAAGTAATATAACACTGTACATGAGGTGGTGACCACCTTCCTCAACTCACTAACACTCTGGAACACGACACAGACGACGACCCGGGACTTGAGTCCCGATGATGTCGTCTTCACTTCGGAGCACTACAGCCCCGCTCTGCGTTCACACCACGCTTATATCTGCTCTGGCGTGGCCGGCTCCGCCCAGGCCACGCCTCCCTTCCCAGGCCACGCCTCCCTTCCCCCACCTCACGGGAGGTCTGGGTCCCTCCACCACGTAACCCCCCAGGCACCCCCTTGGGGCCCCCAGCCCTCGTACGGGCCAACACAGTAGTGACGTCCTATGTCACTACATCACCCCCCCCCCCCTGTATAAACACAGAGCCGTCCCCGGCTGTAACACAACTATGAAACATCGAAAAGGTGTGCCTCCGAACCAGCAACATCAATAAATGACCGGCGACCGATAAGAAATACAATCACGTAATCTCCACAGAATCGACGAGGGTAAAAGGAAGGGAACCGCATAGAAAACGGGGAATTAACAACAAATATACATGAAAACTGGCTAACCCACTTACGCTCCAGCACAGCATCCCCATGAGAATCACGCATGCACCGACATGTGAGTGTGGCCATTGGAACGACGGCGTAGGCAATGAGCAAGGCGTCTGAGAGCCATGTAGAGCAGCCAGTCTTCCACGAATCCATGTGGCCGGGCCTGGGGAACCAGAAGCGGCCCAAAGGGCACGCCCCCTCCCCCCAGGAGTCCAGAACAGGAGGAGCAGGAGTAGCTGACGCATGCTCCACTCCCTACCCCCCCCAGTCCATAGCCGGTCGGCATAATCGGCGACTCCAAGGTGCCAGGTAGATGCTGCCTCCTGTGACGAGAAACAAACCCTCCTGAGGCATCACTCAACGAACACTCGCCTCCGCTCTTCGGACATGACAGTCACTAGTTAGCACCCCCCGCCTTTCCGACGTGGCATCCCAAAACCGCGCACATCGGCAATATCGGGGGAAGTTTAACCCAGTCACTCTCCAAGACTCGCATCGCAGCATATAGCTGTACCGACTGAGCTGAGACGACCCATCGTTCACTCACTGCACAACATGCACCCTAACAACTGAGGGATACAGTCCCACCGTAACGGGACAACTACACCTGAACACTAAGAATCTCCAGCCCCTTGTTTCAACGCGCCTCGGAGGGTTTCAACCTCCGAGCCGTCAGGTCAAGCCGTCAGCCATAGCATGACGGGACCACACTCTCTGAGCCATGTGAGCGCACAGCCCACTAGGCTAGACAAGCCACGGAGTGTCTCGATCTCCGGGCTGTCAGGTCAAGCCGTCAGACACAGCACGACGGGACCACAACGTTCGTGTTAGACACGCAACACTCACTGGGCCATCCTGGTCAGGATCTGTGCCCCAAGATAGGTGACAGCCAGCACCACAATTCCAAATCCCTGGCAGCATGTCACCATCGCAAGTGAAATGCTCCATACCAATGACGGCAGAGCCACAAACCAAGGCAGTCATCCCCCACACAATCGCAATTTAACACCATCACAACACATACAATTTAAATTAGGATCCAATGCCGAACAGGTACGCACAATTTGTGACGATCCCGAATATTCAATGGTCACAACAATACACCTCACATCCCGTATCCGTACACATCATCTCCGAGACTCGCATTGCAGCATGCAGCTGTACCAACCGAGTGGAGAGAGCAACGCAATTTTGCGGAAATTAACCGAAACGCACCCCCGATCCATGTAGAACACAAGGGGCATTCCTGCACAAAAGACATAATCTGTGCAACAACGGACAGGAACCAACCAGTGAGTTTGAAACACCGAACCTGTAATTTCAAAATCCCCTTCAACATTAAATATGCGACTCAGGAGATTCGAATTTTGAGAGCAAAAAAACTAGACAAAACCCAAGAATCGCCGAATTGATTAATACAGTATATGCAGTATACGCAGTTCATACAGTCAGTCATTTGGAGCAATGCTCCATCCAGTCCCCACATTGCAACGCACACAATCAATACTCCAGACAAGCCGTACATAGTAAATAATCACAAACAAGTACCCAACAGTCCATACACCGTTAACACTCTCGAGCAAAGATCCATGCGGTCTGTACCTTGGCAACAATGACGATCAAAGTTTCTGACAGTTACACGTGAACAATCACGAGCGAAACTCCATACAGTATACACAATAACAATCGCGATTTCGCAACAAAACGATGTAACACGAGCCATTAACACGGCAACCCACAGGATATCAACGGAGCTCGGGACACCCAACAACGAATTAATCATTAACGGTCCCCTGAAGATAACGATCTCGACGCCGTAATTAACAAGCACTGTTACAAGCAGACACCCGTATGGACGCCGCGTCAATTTGTCATGCACACAACCGGACGAACACGCTCCGCAAACCAGCGAGTTAAAAAAACAAACGCAACCCGGCGCCCGCAAGATGGATAAAGTTATTATTATTTTTCTTGGGGCCGGGTGCTTATGTCATGTCACGACTCGTCTGGCAAACTGTGAATTGCAGAGGGTGGCAAGGTGGAGCACTAGGACGGCCCGAAGAATCTTGCATGGTGAACACGGCCTCCTCTTGCGAACCCATCCACTTCTTGCGCTCGAGCAGAAGACGGGGGCGCCACCCGAACTTGTGGAACTCCCCCTCCGTAGGCGTTGATGTCGGCGGGAGCGGCATTTTGGCAGCAGGAACAGCGCCCCGACCAGCCGCCGACTCGGCGGGAGCGGCACCTTGGCGGGTACAGCGCCTCGACCAGCCTCCGATTTGGCGGGAGCGGCATTTTGGCGGGAACAGCGCCCCGACCAGCCGCTGAATTGGCGGGAGCGGCATTTTGGCGGGAACAGTGCCCCGACCAGCCGCTGAATTGGCGGGAGCAGCGTTTTGGCGGGAACAATGCCCCGGCCAGCCGCCGAATTGGCGGGAGCGGCGTTTTGGCGGGAACAGCACCGCGACCCCACTGCGTGGCCCGCATGCCCGGGCCTCCCCCGCCAGCCCCCGCAGCGACAACGGTGTCCTCTCCCCGCGGATCCGTCGCTCCGTTCCCGATGGCGGCGAAGCAGCGGTGCGATGCCCTTCCCGCCGCTACGCGTGCAGCGCCATCTCTCTCTCTGTCACCGGGGCAGCCATCCCCGGGGCTGTCCGAAGGATGGTCGTCACGCCGTCCCCGTCGTACGAAGGCGTCCAGGTGAGTTTTTTTTTTTGCTTTTCGTGTGCCCATTTTACTTCCCTAGGATAACACCTAGCAATATTTATTTTTCCACAATTTCTGACGCAAATGTAGTGGGTTCGAATTAGGTGCACACACACACACACAGCTTGGAGGAAACACTATTTATTAAACGGTAAGTACATGAGGTGGTGACCACCTTCCTCAACTAACACTCTGGAACACGACGACCCGGGACTTGAGGACCGATGATATCGTCTTCACTTCGGAGTACCACAGCCCTGCTCTGCATTCACACCACGCTTATATCTGCTCTGGCGTGGCCAGCTCCGCCCAGGCCACGCCTCCCTTCCCAGGCCACGCCTCCCTTCCCCCACCTCACGGGAGGTCTGGGTCCCTCCACCACGTGACCCCCCAGGCACCCCCTTGGGGCCCCCAGCCCTCGTACGGGCCAACACAGTAGTGACGTCCTATGTCACTACACTTGTATGGGTGTTCGTGCACACGAGATTGCATGTGTGTTCATAGGAAATTGCGATTGTTGAGGGATGAGGGCGTTGTTGGTGGCTCTGCCGTCAAGGGTGCGTGGGGCCGTAAATTGCCGCCAAGTGGCATCACTCTTTCCATTGATTGCATACGGCCAGGGGTTGCATTGCGAGTTGGTGTGTATGGGCAATGTGCCTTGGTCAAAGAATGGGTGAAAAATTCCCCCGATACGACTGCTGTGCGCAGCGAGCTGTGGCGATGCGTCGTATCGTTGGGGGTTGTTAACACGTGACAGGGGATGTGTGTTGTGACCCCCAGCAAGGGGCAGCTGGGGTGCACGCACGGGAAAAACTGACGAATTGGTCGCATGTTGGGCCACCATTTTGGCTAGCGCGGGAAATCTCGGGGATGTGCTTGGCGCAGGGGGCCGCCATTTTGAGCGCGCGCGGGAAACCTCGGTGGGGCGCTTCGCGCGTGCCGCCGCCATTTTCAGCGCGGAAAACCTCGGTGGGGCGCTTCGCGCGTGCCACCGCCATTTTGAGTATACACGTCGAGCCGCGGAGATGCGGTTATGGATCTCATCCCTTGACTCTCGTGTTGCGCTCTAACTTGTGTGCGTGCATTGCGTGTTGTGCGCAATGCTGGTGTGTTGGCGACCATTGGGGTAACAGGAGCATAGTGGCCCATGTCTGACTAAGGGGGGGCGTGTCATTGCACCAGCATTTTGGGACTGAGATGCTGGCTGTGTTCTATTATGGGACACAGATTTCACCAGTATACGCCTGCCGTTGTTGAGTGGGTGATGCACGAGTTGTGGTCACATCGGGCTATGGCCGATGGCTGACCTGACAGCCCGGAGGCAAGACACTCCGTGGTATGACTCAAACTAATGGGGCGTGTGCTCATATGGCTCGGGGAGTCGGGGTTCCGTCGTGCAGTGGCAGACTGTTTAACCTGGTGGGCCGGACGCTCACGGAATTCAGGAGTAGGGGTTCCGTTACGTTGCAGCGAACGGTGAGACTTGGCTAGCATGGGGCAGGGATTCCCCTTGCGGGTCCTCCAGCGGGAAGGGCCACGGACTTGTTCCACTCTGGGTTATAACGGTATTGAATGTATAGGGGAACTAGTCCTGCAGATCCTATTCGGGGATATGGATATTGTGGGGGTTCAAGCAAATGGATATGACCTAGGTTAGCGGGATGCGATGGGTCCGGGGTGATTGCTAGGATGGCAGTGAGGACACATGCTGGACAGTGGGTTCAACCTATTGGTGATAGTAAGCCTAAGTTGTTCGGAATGCATGTTGTGGAGTGCGACTCCATATCATCAAGATATTGGCTAGGAAACATTGCCCCGTGGGGGTCGATGGGGTCTGGCCTTGCCAAGGGACGAACCTTCCCTTGTCTGTAAAGCGTCAGACTATAAGATGCTGGGGTGTGTCCATTGGTAATGGGATAGTACAGGATGGAGCGTGGCTGAGTCGTTGCGATGTGCCATTGTCTCGTCCCCGAAATTTCACTGGCCGAGTGGATGGCCAGTGGACGTTGCTGTGGTTGGACGACCACGGTGCGGGCGAAGACAAGTTAAATGTTGCCGCTGGGGAGCGTTGCTCTCTCCACGCGAGGGTGTGCAGCCAGGGGCTGTGTTGAGAGTGACAGTGGGTAGATGCTGTGTACGTGAGATGTCTGTGCTGGTCCTCAAGGGAGGACTGCTGATGGGCAAGAGCAGGAATTTTTTTGTTGTCACGTGCAAATTCTATTTTTTTATTTAAAATGTAGATACTGAGGCATCCCCGAGGTGCGACTTCTTGCCGGGTGTAGGGGTCGACCTGAAGTGCGACGTCTCAGGCCAGGGCGTAGAAGGTCGTCCGGCATGTTAAGGGGTATGTGTCTATGGGTGTTGATCTATCGGTCTTTTCCCTATTGCCACTAGCGGGGTGGTACGGTAGTAGGGCGGTGTGATACCCTGCCATCCATGCCGTGTCAGTGTGTGACTTCAGTTCACTTCGGGGTGTTGGTTGTGCATCCAACGTGTCGATTTTTGTGTATTTTATTTGGTTTTATCCTTACGCCGGGCAGATTACGATCATCTCCACTACCCTGGGGCCGGGTGGCTGTCGTGTACGACAAGCTGATGTGCGTTTCGTGGTGCTGTGCCTCAGGTGGATGGGTTCTCCTTCTCATCACAGATCTTCGGCGCCTGCCACACTGGGTGTCACCGGTTGTGCTAACCGGATGTGAACTTAAAGGGGGAGTGGAGCACCTGCTAATCACTCCTGCTCTACCAGTTGTTCTCTGAAGTTGGACTTGAGCCAGGCGGATGAATCAGATACACGGACACGCTCCTAGACACCGCATTCCTGATTTATGCGCATCTGCCATTCTTGCATGTTGGTTACTGTTGTTGTGCATTGCTTTCCATTCCTTAATTCTTTCTTGCTTGTTGCACGGAGGATGGGCCGGTGTTCCGTACCGGATCCTAATCCCTTCCCTTTCGTTGATTGTGTTCATCGTTTTGTGCACTCCGCTGTGTCTGTTGTCATTCCTGAATGTGTTGCCGTCGCTCGCATTATTTTATCCTGTTTCAGCCGGGACGGCTGGTCTTTTACTTCAGGGGGGGGGGGGGTCATGTAATGCGAGCATAAACGGGGTTCGCTGCTGGACTCTGGCCCAATCACACGGCCCGGGGTATTGGGGGGCGGAGCCCAGTATGAGGGGCGTGTGGGAGGGGCTGCCGTTCACCTCGGGTCCAATTGGAAGTGAGGTGAATGGAGGTGGAGCCAGCAGGGCAGTATGGGAATGCCGGATTTGACGATCCAGAAGGGGAGGGGTCAGGGTCACGTGGTAAAGAGGATATAGGTGGGAGCCCGGAAGGATCTGGATCAGTTGTTGGAGTGAAGAAGCGGGACCACGTTGGGTGGCCGCCACGCCATCAGCCACGTGGCTAATGGGGCTTCGGCACACCATCGACCAGCGGTGTGCGGAGCGGGGAGGAGCGGAGCGACTGACGGGAAAGCGCGTGCGGGGCATGCGTGAGAAGCAGCTAGTACGCTGTCGGGACCAGCAGGGTGCGAGCAAGGAGCACGCGCGTGAGGAGATGCTGGTCCGCGGTCAGGACCAGCGGAGTGCGAGGAGGAAACTAAATAAAAGACCAACGGAGACCAGCAGTGCCTGACGAAGTATTTTATTACAGATGTATGAGTGTTTTAATAAGCGAGGATTTCTGAGCTGGGTGATGATGTGAATCTGCATTGAGATAGGCATCAGTGTGCGTTTGCTTTCGGTAAACGCTGTTTGTTATTTTGCCATTAAGACCATGTTCCAGCAAAGTATCTAGGAACGGGAGTCTGTTATTTACCTCCATTTCCATGGTGAACTGGATAGCCGGGTTTTGTGCATTGAGATGATTTAGAAAAGCATTAATTGCATCTTTACCATGTGGCCAGACAACCAAAGTGTCATCAACATATCTAAACCAAAAGGATGGTTTTAATGTACTCGAGGCAAGTGCTCTTGTTTCAAAGTTCTCCATGTGTAATGTTCTTGGAGGGAGACGGAGTCGTCGTAGAGGCAACATGCTTTATTTCACCAAACAGTTACACTAATCCCTAACACAAAGGGGTAATGGCCCCTTTCACCCACAACCTGGGGAGGTACAGCCTCCGGGCTATCGTACCTACAACTCTCCTTACTTCAGCCCTCCGGCTAGCTATACCTAGGGGAGACTGAGCCACCGCTGGCCCGGTGGGTCCCTGATCACTGGCCCGTCCGGACCTGGCCCTCACAAGGGCATCAGGCCGAGGGAACCTCAGGGTCCTAACCCCACGACCACTGGCACTGCACTGAGCCCCGGCCCTTAGAAGGACGTTGGCGGCTTGGGGTCCAGAGTCTTCTTCTTCTTCTCCAGGCGGTTTCTGGCTTCGGCTTGAGACGGACTGACTCGCGCTCTCAGGGACCTGTCTTATAAACTCTTTCTCCCTGAGGGGCGGGGTTCTGGGGGATCGTAGCTCCTGCCAGCCCCCTCCCCTCAGAGAGGTTCCAACCGCCGTTGGCCCGACCAGTCCGGACCGGTTTCTACCCCTCCCCCTGGTTGTGGCGCGTGCGTGTCAATCATGACCACCACATCACCCCCCCCCCTCTACAGCACGCAGCCGTCCCGGCTGCAACACAATACACAACCCCGACAATAATACAAACAACAAGAACCAGGAAGAAAAAAAATCCGTGTGCCTCAACGCAACAGTAACAACAACAGCACAACTACAATAAGCCAACAACACCCGCAATAATTTACCCCAACCCACCTGTACATTTGAACACTGGACATACCACACCAAGGACCTGGGGTCAACCTCACACCCACACCACCGACCGAACGCAAGGAGCCCAGGGAGAAGGGGCGGTGTGTGTGCGTCGGATCAGGTCTCAGGAGAACCGGGGACACTTCGAGCGAGTCCATGTGGCGGGTCCATTGTAAGAGTTCAGCGTCCCTGGTAGAGGGTCGGGAGGGGCCTGACGACGGGCATCTGACACGTCACTGGAGGCAGAGGACAGTGCCCGTGAGCCGTCTTCCTGCAGGCCGGGCGGTCGGTCAGCTCCCCGATCCTTTGGTGTGGCCACCCTTGGTGGACTCACACCTGCAACATCCGAAGGAGTGGCAGGAGGGTGCGGAGCAACACAAGGATTAGGAGAATCCTCCCCTGGCATGTCGGACACATCACGCGAACGGCCCTGCGAGATGAAGATGATGTGTGAGTGCGCGGTGCGACGTAGGGTTTCAGGCGCGATGGGTGAACGTACCACGAGTGCCGTCCGCACGCGACCCGAACACACTGGTCCCGAACGACCCAAACAATGTCCACCGGACCCTGCCAGGGCCTGAGCAATTTAGATGGTGTTGCCAGCGGTACCTGGGGACAGTGCAGCCACGCCCTATCCCCTATGGACCATTTGTGTACCGAAACCCGGCGATCATACAGACGCTCGTTTGCCCGTTGCCTCGCCCCGGAATTTTTCTTCGCGGCCACCCGCGCCTCGACCAACTTCTGAATGTTAAATTGAATGTGGTCGGACAACTTTGAGCGTGACGCAGCCGCCTTGACCTGCAATTGCACATCCATGGGGGAGTCAACGTCCCTGCCGTACATCAAGTAGAAGGGCGAATAACCCGTGGCCGCATGAGGTGCCAATCAATATGCGGCCAGAACTCCAGGTATACGCAGGTCCCAATCCAGCTGTACCTCATCCACCTGATGGCACAAAATAGAAGTAATAGTCCGGTGCAGGCGATCGACCATACCATCGGTTTGCAGGTGGTAGGGGGAAGTTCGCACCTTCTGCGTACCCAGAAGGTCACAGACCTCCCGTAGAAGGTTAGATGAGAAGTTTTTTCCCTGGTCAGTCAGCAGCCGTTCCAGGGCACCCTTATCCAGGACATAGCCCTGGAGAAATGCCTCCGCAATGGCTGCCGCCGACTGGTTGGGGAGGGGCCAGGCCATGGGCCAGCGGGTGAAATACTCAACCCCAACCAGTAGGTACTTATTACCCTGAGCGGTGACAGGGAAGGGACCCAGGATGTCAAGTGCCACCAGCTCGTTGACCCGGGACACCCGAATTGACTGAAGGGGCGGGCAGGCCGCCCTAGCCGGGTGTTTTCGCTGCGCACACTGCGTGTAACTGTTCAACAGATCGGCGACATCGCGTGCCATTCCCGGCCAAAAAAAATCCAATTGCAGTGTGGCGAGCGTTTTGTGAATACCCAAATGCAAGAGGCGTTCATGCGCTGCCCACATGGCCCTGCCCCGCAGAGCGGTGGGGACGATGATTTTATAACGACGAGAGCTGGCGTCCCAGGACATGAGGAGACCATCACGCAAAACGACAGCTCCAATACCCTCCTGGCAATTTCCAGCACGTTCGGCACGACGGCGTAACCTAAGGAGGGAGGCGTCCTCCATCTGAAACCGTCCCCATTCATCCAGAGGCGGTCGAGCAGCGAGTCGCGAGCGACCAAATCATGCGAGTCGGCTATAGAGACAGGCTCCGCGTCGACAACCCCTGCCACCACCGCAATGGAAGAAGCAGGTGTAGCCACCGTGGCCAACTTGCACCTCCCAGAGCCCATAAAGCACGCACAGCTGTCCTCTGAGGGAAGGCGCGATAGGCCATCAGTGTTTGAATGGCGCGTGCCTTTCTGGTAGATTACTGTGAACGCGTAGCCCTGTAGGACCTCGAGCCATCGTGACAACTGGCCGGATGGCTGGTCTATTTTTAGCGCATACTGCAGTGCCACATGATCAGAATGAACCGTAAAATGCATGCCGTACAGGTACGGACGATACTGTTGTATAAAAACAACAATAACGAGCAGTTCACGGCAGGTAATGCAATAGTGCTGTTCCGCTGGATACAGCACCCTACTACCGTAGGCGACACGTTCGACGCCGTCCATGACCTGTGAGAGCACTGCGCCAATGCCTGTATTGCTGGCATCAGTGTCCAGGATGAAGGGCAAGGTGAAGTCAGGGTAGCACAAGGGAGGGGCACCGACAAGGGCATCGCGAAGCGCCTTGAACGCCTCGTCCTCTGCATCCCCCCACATGGAACTTGGCCCCCTTAGCCGTTAAAGCATGAAGAGGTTTCGTTATTGTCGCAAAACCCTCAACGAACCGGCAGAAGCCTATGAAGCTGCGGACCTCCCCCACAGACGTAGGTGTCGGCCACGTCCATACACAATCAGTTTTGGCGGGGTCGGTGGCTATGCCCATACGGCTGACAATGCGCCCGAGGAACCGCACCGATTCCCGCAATAGAAAACACTTCTGGGGCTTGAATTTAAGGTTAGCGGTCCGCATCCTGAAAAACACAGCCCTCAATCTCTCCAAGTGTTCCTCGAACATACGACTGAAAATAATCACATCATCCAGATAGATGAGGCATGAGTCCCACTGCAGCCCAGCCAGGACCAGCTCCATTACCCGCTGGAATGTCGCCGGGGCTGAGTGCAAGCCAATGGGCAACTGATTAAATTGAAAAAGGCCCTGTGGCGTGCGGAACGCGGTCTTTGGTTTAGATGCCTCATCCAAGGAAAGTTGCCAAAATCCGGATAAGAGGTCCAAGGTGGAAAAGTACCGCGCCCCCACCAAGGCATCCAGTGACTCATCCATGCGAGGAAGTGGATACGCGTCCGCCAGCGAAATTTTGTTTAGTTTCCGAAAATCCACACAAAATCGCAAACTGCCATCATGTTTCTTTATGAGCACAATCGGTGCACCCCATGGGCTGATGGAAGGAGCCACAATGTCCAGCATGTCATTCACCGCCAACCGGACATGTTCTTTTTCTGCCGGGCTCAACCGAAACGGATTCTGCCGAATGGGAGCGGAATCGCCCGTATCAATGTGGTGATTCAATAGATTAGTGCACCCGATATCAAATTTGTGCTTGCTAAAAACATCAGCGAATTCACAGAGTAGCATACGCAATCGAAATCGCTGGGACTCAGGAAGATTTTCAGCCCCCGAACAGAGAGAATCTATCCAACCATCATCGGTGTCAGAATGCGCCTTGGACCGAGGCGTACCATCCACATGAGCCACGATGGAGTCAGTGTGGAGTGGCAGCGATGCATGAGCAATCACAGCCCCCTGGTGCACGACCTTTGTCCGCAACCCTGCATTCAGCACCTGAATGAAGGGTTGTCCATCAGCAGGCACAAGTGTTTGTGCTCCCACCAGATCCAATCCCCATACGGCCATGTTGGAAGGAGCCAGCAAAATACCCGACATTGTCTCCGACCCGAGCGGTTTCCGCAACCGAAGCGGAATTAACATTTGCACGCCCGGCGGAATCCGAACGGTTTGGGACGCTATTGCCGGAATAGTCGCGCAAGCCGTGCGTAGCCGGGTGGGTGAGGGCAGAAACGACATCCGGCGGCACGAAGGGAGCTCAATGCAGCCTTTGTCGATAAAAAATGTAATTGCCATTTTGCCGAGGAAATCTGTGCCCAGCAAACAGGGAATGGCAAGGGTCTCTGAAACCAAAATGTGACCGGTTAATTTAATATCATCAATACAAATTTGTGCCATTATCTGACAAATTATTCCCAAGGAACCTCCATTTGCAGCAAAGCAAGGGACGGAAACCGGGGCGAGCGCCTGACACCTCTGGGGCAGCACATTGTAAATGAGGTCAGAAATTATGGTTGCTGAAGCGCCCGTATCAACCAGTAACCGAAATTCAAATCCCTCGATGGCGCCGATGATAACGGACAAGCCCGTAGCCGCGACGACAACCCTGTGGGCCAACTCCGATCACTGAACTGGTCGGAGTGGCTGCCGAACATCAACACCATCCCGGCTCTGACCACTCGACCCAACGCGACGGAGCGGTACATGGAAACGAGGAGTATGAAATGAGGGCAGGGACCGAATGCGTGAGGTGTCGCGACTTGCCTGCGGTTCCCGTGGAGCGACGGTGGCCGACCCAGAGCGCGGCGTCGAGGAGCTGGGCAGCCCGATGACAGATGACCTTGCTGGCCGCAGTTGTAGCACGTGACGCGGGCCCATGCCCGCGGGGAACCGTGTCTCCGCCGAGGCTCACCCTGGCGAGGCCGGTCGGTCGCGCTCCAGCTTGCGGCGTGCTATGATGCAAAGGCCTAGTTGTCCAGGACCTTGTTCTCCTGCGCAGCGATGTGCGTAGCACACGCACACCTGCCCGTCCTGCTGGAGGAGCAGCTCCGTGTGTAGATAGTGAGCAGCGCGCAGTGAGGAGAGATTCGCCTCGTCCTTTACATGAATGGCGATTCGCAACTCACGAGCCAGCAGCAACATCTTCTCAAGTACAATGGTGTCAAGGCCCACGTCGTCCATCCGAGGGTAGGCCGCTTGAGCCAGCGCCATCAGCGCGCCCTGGTAGGCGAGGGGGGTCTCGTCAGCCTCCCTCCTCCGGCTTGCGAAGCAATGCCTGGTTTCCGATGGGGGCCCGTACACCAAAGCCATCCAATCGAGGGCATCCTGTAGCATGGAGCGATCCTTCCGTGGGATGAGGAGGAACGTAGCCAGAGCGATGTCGTCCAGTGTGGAAGGCAAAGCTCGGAGAGCAATGTCCGCAGTCCACCCCACAGTCTCAGCATTTGCCACGAATCGTCGGGCAAAAGCTGCCCAGTCTCCGCCTTTAGCCACGAAGACTTGAAGAGACGGCAAGCGTTGTTTCAGGCCAGGGATGTAGTCCCCCCCTGAGGCAAGCTGCGCACCAAGCGTGGCGTGTGTAGGGCCGTCAGATGACAAAATGTCCGCCAGAAGCGGTGGTCGCATCTCCGATGACGCGGCAGCCTCGGGTAAGAGGGCGGCAAGGCCGGAAGTGACGCACGCCCCCTGGGGCACGTGACTTCTGGGGCAGTTGACGTCATTTCCGGAGGAAGTGGTGAAGCCCCCGGCAGAAGTGACGTCGCTTCCGGCTGTGGCGTTCCCGGTGGCAGTGACGTATCCCCGGGCGGAAATGACGTCGTACCCGGTAGAGACATCAAAATTTTGCGCGGCAATCCCTCGCGTTTCGGCGGGAATGGCACCCGACCTCCAGCCTGGCCCCCCACCCGCAGCCACTGCAAAAGCCTTAAGAGAGCTCCGATTAAATAAAGATATTCAAATCCTGGCAGCTGATAAAGGCCGCACTACTGTAGTGATGTCACGAGCTGATTATCATAATAAAATTAAAGATTTACTAGATTAAAGTACCTACATTAAAATTAAACAAGATCCAACTAATACTTTAGAACGTAAGACTACTGCAATAATTGCAAATTCATTCATTCCTAAGAATGAGCAATACCGAATTAAGCCAAGGGCTTCAAAACCACAGAAATTGTATGGGCTACCAAAGGTTCATAAAATCTGCATCCCATTAAGACCCATAGTCAATACAATTGGCTCTGCCACATATAAATTATACTGTTAGGTTTTTTCGGTAAAGTCACGTAGGAAAAAAAATAATAATAATAATATAAATAATAATATAAATATAATCATTAATTAATAGGTTTCGGAGGCAACACAAGCTTCCTTCATCAGGTGTTAAAAGGCACAGCAAAATAACTGTAGTGGGAGTTATTTATGATGGGGCATTAATATATAGGGTAAGAGGAGGGAGGAGGAGCCAAGGGGGACGGGTGCAGGATGGGGAGGGGGTTTTGGCTGTCGGTGGAACCAGGAAGGTGAAGGTGGTAATAAAGGGCGGCGAAATGGACGGTGGAGGGAGGACGAGGTGCAGGATGGGGGGGGGGGGGGGGGGAGCCAGGAAGGTGAAGGTGGTCCTTGAGGTTTAACATGGTTAATCACATCTTTCCAATGATTGCTCAATTTGAATACATCTTCTCGGTTGAAGTTATGTCTGTGTTTGTATATCAGTATGGCTTCATGGACAAATCTTTGGTGGTATCCAGACGGCTTGCAGAGTACCTTCGTATCGGAGAAAACGATATCATGATCACCCCACAGCGTTGTAGCAATGATCAGCAACGACTGAATAATTTGTTCTGCCATGTTTCAAATCTGATTTCTGCTCGCGAATTCGGTCCAAAATGTCGTTTCGTCTCCCTGATATAACAGTCACCGCAGGTACAACTCAATTTGTAAACACCGGAGTACTGAAAGTCAGGAATGACATTCTTTACGGATGGGATCAGATCACGGATTTTATGTACTGTACTGAATCGGACTCGGATCTTATGTTTGTTTAGAATGTTGGAGATCTTTTGGGTCATTCCTGCTATGTATGGCAACGTGATAGTTTTGATCGGAGTTTCAGGTGGTTGCTTCTGTATGGTGGGAGAAACAGCTTGGCGGATAGTGCGGTCAGAGTGTCCGTTCATCTTGAGGGCCAAATGTACATGTTATAATTCACTGGCCAGGTGGTGTTGGTCAGACATGCAATGAGCTCTGTAGTATAGTGTTTTGATGAGATAATTCTTTTGAGCGGGGTGGTGGTGGGAATCAGGTTTCAAGTAGGTATTTGTATGGGTGGCCTTCCTGTAGACCAGGGGTGTCCAAACTTTTTGCAAAGAGGGCCAAATTTGATAAAGTGAAGATGCCCGGAGGCCAATAGTTCCTTCTGACATTTTTTTTACCACAAAAGTTCCATGAAAATACACACTGTTATAAAACAATTTTCATTGTCACAATTACCTTTATTTTTCAAATGACAATGTAACCAAATATAAGCGACTCAGACAAACGTGAACAACTCTAAAAACACAATTCTGCCTTTCATTTAGTCAGATAACATTGAACAAACTGTATAGAATACCTTAAATTTCCATGAGTTAAATATCTTTGCCTCATGAACATTTTAAACAGGAGTTATAAGTAATGCAAAGTGGTCTGTTATCATTAAACTATAAAACAAGTGAATTTTTCCCTTGTCTTTTACAAGATCTTTCAGAAAGCAATAGTTTGTGTCACATCTACAGGTATATAACATCAACAGTTATAACCAAATCTTATTCAAGAGTTTAATCAAACAAGTGCCATAAGTCCAAGTGCATTAGTGTGCTTTAGGCTTTTCACTGTTAATAGTGACAGATGTTACCGTTCAAAACACTCAATTTCAGATTGATCAAGGAACAGATAACTTGCTGACACTAATGAGAAGGGTGATACTGAGATCTAGATTTCAGTAAAGAGACCAGGTCTGGCTTGAGGGCAGTGCTTGAGATGCGTAAAATGTCACGCAAGTGGGAGTCACTCATCCTTGACCTCAATCGGGTCATTTAAGTTCATGACTGAGAATGTTTGCTCACACAAATATGTGGAGCCGAATAAGCTCAGCATTTTCTTAGCGAATGCCCGCATTTCTGGAAACCTGCTTTTGTCCAGCTGCCGGTAAAAGTCAACAAGAGAACACTGCTGGTGTTTTCCGCGGCACTCATCGTCACACTGCAGCTTAATGAGCTCCAGCTGCAGCTGTGGAGGAGCATCATCAGGGTCCACGGAGAAGGGAGAAGAGAAAAGCAACATGTCCTTTTCAATAACTGCAAAGTCCCGAAAGCGTTTGTTAAATTCCACAGAAAGAGATGCGATAGCTGTTGCATAACTCTTCATTTGTGCACCGATGTTGTCCTGTGGGAAACTGTCAATGACCTCTTTCAAAGCTGGGAAGTGCGCGGTGCAGGGCTCTGTTTGGGACAAGTGTCTTTGGAAAAGTTGCAGTTTGGTTCCAAAGGCCTTGATGTGAGCGTAAGCTGGCTCACCACTGCATTTTTTCCTTGAAGATTAACATTTAGCGCATTCAGATGCTTCGTTATGTCAACCAAAAAAGCCAGATTTGCCAGCCATACAGGATCGGACAGTTCTTCCATTGGTTGTCCCTTCTCACCCACAAAATGCCCAATTTCCTCTTTGAGAGAGAAAAATCCGTGCAGTGCGGACCCCCGACTTAGCCACCTCACATCGTTGTGATATATTACATCACCGTATTCAGCCTGGATGTCACGCAAGAACTGCTGAAACTGTCGGTGGTATAGAGCTTTAGAGCAAATAGAATTGATTGCCTTTGCCACTGGTTTCATAACATCGTCAAATTTGAGATGTTTGGCGCAGAGAGCCTGCTGGTGAATGATACAGTGAAGTTTAATAGCGTTGCCTGCTTCTTCGCTGACTTTATTGCAGATCAGTGTGGACAATCCACTTCGCTCACCAGCCATGGCAGGCGCACCATCGGTAATGATCCCAGAAACTTTACTCCATGGCAGTTTCATATCATCAACAGCTTCACAAACAGAAACGAATACATCTGTTACTCTGGTTTGCCCTTTAAGGCTTTTGAGGTCAAGCAGCTCCTCTGTCACGTCCATGTTGTCATCAACTCCTCTTTAAAAAAATAAGTAGTTGTGCAGTGTCAGATGCATCGGTGCTTTCATCACAAGCTGAGAAATAATCCAAAGCCACTCCCCTGTCCCCCAGTTGTCTCTGAATATCTGACGATATGTCCTCAGCTCTCCGTGCCACAGTGTTGCATGCCAGGCAAACATTCATAAATTATTGCTTCTTCTCAGGGCAAATGTTCTCCACCATTTTCATGACACAGTCTTTGATAAACGCACCTTCAGTAAAAGGTTTGCCATGTTTAGCTATTAACATGGTCACTTCGTAACTGGCTTTGGTGATGTTTTCCTTTGACTCACAGGCCCGCGTGAAGAATCACTGTTGTGATGCCAGAGCAGCTCGGAGTTGCTTCACTTTTTCAGCGTGGTCACTCCCTGTTAGCTTGTCGCATTTTGTAGCATGTTTAGTCTCGTAGTGTCTCTTTACATTGAAATCCTTAAACAAGGTAACCGTCTCTTTACAAATTAGACAAACACAATTGCTTCGATTTTCAGTGAAGAAGTATTGTAATTCCCACCGCTCCTGAAAGTGGCGGCCCTCACTGTCAACTTTTCTCTTTTTTTTGCAGTCGCCATGGCAGAAATTATTCGATAAGGGTTTGCAGCACGGATGCAGAGCCAGATAGAATTAGAATGGTGCTGCCACCGTGTGGTGACAGGAGGAATTACATCTTTAAAGTTTTATGATTTATTTATTCTGACATAGCTAGCGAGCCATAAACAACACATTATAAGACCGAAGCTGCGGGCCATATGAAATGTGACCACGGGCCGTGATTGGCCCGCGGGCCGAACTTTGCACATGCCTGCTGTAGACAGAATGTTCCAAGGATCCATCAGGTCTCCTCTCAAACAGAACATCCAAGAATGGTAGTTTGCCATCTTTCTCCACTTCCATGGTGAATCTGATGGATGGGTGTCTGGAATTGATGTGGTCCAGGAAATGGTTCAATGCTGGGAGGACATGTGGCCAAATGACGAAAGTGTCATCCACATATCTCTTCCACAGGGAAGGACGCAGGGTGGACGTCTGGATAGCGTCTGATTCAAACTTTTCCATGAACACATTGGCTATTACTGGTGACAAGGGGGAGTCCATAGGGCAGCGGTCGGGAGCCTATGGCTCGCGAGCCATATATGGCTCTTCCGGTGACGGCATATGGCTCCCAGACAATTTTGAGTTGAAAAAAATAATAATAAATAATTAAAAATCAGTTTGGAACTGATTTTTAAATACTTGTGATATTGCTTAATAATACTGTGTCATTTTAAAGTAAACAGAAATTAGTTTTGAAGATAAATTTCACGGGTCACGGGTCCCGTGACCCGTGACCCGTGGGTCGGGTCGGGAACCAATGGCTCGCGAGCATGTCACGGGTCAAGATCAGATAGCCAACTAGTTTATCCGCTTCAACCCTTGTAACGGAAAAGATGGCGAAAAGAAAAAAAGACGATGATTACCGTGCATTCCAGGCTGCGTGGACAGAGGAATTTGCATTTGTGGAGAGAGCAGGATCTGCGGTATGTCTAATATGCAATGATAAAATTGCATCGATGAAACGGTCAAATATAAAGCGGCACTTCGATACGCACCATGCTTCATTTGCATCGAAATATCCAGCGGGGGACAGCAGGAAAAAGGCATGCGAAGAGCTACAGCGGAGAGTGCAGACGAGTCAGCAGCAACTATGTGTGTGGACCAAGCAAGGTGACGGGAATTCCGCTAGCTTTGCGGGTGCTTTGGCAATAGTAAGGAATGGAAAGCTATTCACAGATGGCGAGTATGCCAAAACATGCATTCTTCATGTGGCCAATGAACTGTTTGATGACTTCCAAAATAAAGACAAGATAATCAAACGAATAAAAGACGTGCCTCTGTCAGCAAGAACTGTTCACGATTGTAGCATCATGATGGCAAATCAAGTCGAGGAAACACAAATTAAGGACATAAACGCCAGGACATACTTTTCTCTCGCGTTAGACGAGCCAACAGACGTTAGCCATCTATCTCAATTCAGTATAATTGCCAGATATGCTACAGGTGACACACTGCGTGAGGAAAGCTTGGCTGTTTTGCCAATGAAAGGGACAACAAGAGGAGAGGATTTATTCACGTCTTTCATGGAGTTTGCTGAAGAAAAAAAACTACCGATTGATAAACTTATTTCTGTCTGTACTGATGGTGCACCGTGTATGTTGGGGAAGAACAAAGGATTTGTACCGCTTCTCCGTGAACATGAAAAGAGAGCCATCCTAAGTTTTCATTGCATCCTGCACCAGGAGGCGCTTTGCGCTCAGACGTGTGGCCAGGAGCTTGGTGAGGTGATGTCGCTGGTCATTCGAGTGGTCAACTTTATTGTTGCCCGAGCTTTAAATGATCGCCAGTTTAAAGCTCTATTAGAAGAAGTTGGGAATCATTATCCCGGTCTGCTTTTACACAGCAACGTGCGTTTGTTGTCAAGGAGGAAGGTGCTCAGCCGTTTTGCAGCTTACCTGAGTGAAATCCGGACTTTTCTTGAAATGAAAGGCGTCAAGCATCCTGAACTAGACAACACTGACTGGCTCCTGCAGTTTCACTATCTCGTGGACATAACTGGCCATCTGAACCAGCTCAATGTGAAAATGCAAGGTATTGGAAATACAATCTCATCCCTTCAACAAGCAGTGTTTGCATTTGAAAGCAAGCTGGAAGTCTTTCTCAGGGACATTGAAACAGGTCGTCTTCTGCACTTTGAAAGACTGCGACAATTTAGAGATGCATGCTTAGCAAGTGACTCCACTCAACATCTGGATCTCCAGCAGCTAGCTGGCTTTACGTCCAATCTCCTGCAGTCATTCAAAGCACGTTTTGGAGAATTTCGTTCGCGCACTGGTCTTTTCAAGTTCATCACTCATCCACATGAGTGTGCAGTGGACAAAGTCGACGTGACATGCATCCCGGGGTCTCTATCGGAGACTTTGAGCTGAAAGTTGCTGACCTGAAGGCATCAGACATGTAAATGAGTAAGTTCAAGTCACTTAATCGAGAGTTGGAAAGTCTTGCGCGACAGCGAGCAGAGCTGGCGAGGGAACACAAGTGGACAGAAATGAAAAATTTTCAACCTGAAGACCAGCTGATTCTTAAAACTTGGAACGGGCTTCCTGTGACATACCACACAATGCAGCGTGTGAGTATTGCCGTATTGACCATGTTTGGCTCTACATATGCATTTGAGCAGTCATTCTCGCATATGAGGAACATTAAGACCAACCTATGCTCACGTTTAACTGATGGAAGCCTCAACGCCTGCATGAAGCTCAACCTCACCACGAATGAACCAGACTACAAGGCCATCAGCAAAACCATGCAGCACCAGAAGTCGCATTAAAAGTAAGACATATTTAATTTATTATACGTTAAAAATAGTATATGGCTCTCAATGAAATATATTTAGATATATTTGGCTTTTATGGCTCTCCCAGTCAAAAAGGTTCCCGACCCCTGCCATAGGGGTACCATCATTCTGTTTGTAGAAGGTGCCATTCCAGGTAAAGTAAGTGTTGGTGAGGCAATGCTTAACCAGCGCAGGCACATCCGAGCTCAGTCCATGTTGGACCAAGTCTTCAATTATTGTTTAGGTGTCAGGCACTGGGACTTTGGTAAACAGAGATACCACCTTCACCTTCCTGGCTCCACCCACACCCCCACCCCCCATCCTGCACCCGTCCCCCTTGGCTCCTCCCCCCTCCTCTTACCCTATATATCAATGCCCCATCACAAATAACTCCCACTACAGTTATTTTGCTGTGCCTTTTCACACCTGATGAAGGAAGCTTGTGTTGCCTCCGAAACGTCGTGATTTATTATTTTATTTTTATAATAATTTCAAAATTTTTTATTATTTATTTTTACCTATGTGACTTTACCGTACCAAAAAAACCTAAGAGTATGTATCCTTGCAGTCACGAAAGCTTCAAATCTAACATATAAATTAGCAAAATATATAACTAAACAAATACAGCCCTACATCGGTAGGACATCTTCATTCATAAAAAAATTCAGAACATCTTGTGAATGTGATTAAATATATCAATCTTAACCCTAATGATATTTTGTTGAGTTTTGATGTGATTTCTCTATTCATAAAGGTTCCAGTGAACGAGTCGCTTAAATTACTTGATACACTGGTAAAGAATACAGGTTTACCAAAAGATATTCCGAAACTGACTGATCATTGTTTAAATAACACTTACTTCTTATGGAGAGGCGATTTCTTTAAACAAAGGGAAAAAGCCGCAATGGGCTGTACTTTATCTCCTGCTATAGCCAATCTGTACATGGAGAACTTTGAAACAAGAGCACTTGCCCCGAGAACATTAAAACCATCCTTTGGTTTAGATATGTTGATGACACTTTGGTTGTCTGGCCACATGGTAAAGATGCACTTAATGATTTTCTAAATCCTCTCAATGCAAAAAAAACGGCTATCCAGTTCACCATGGGAATGGAGGTAAATAACAGACTCTCGTTCCTAAATATTTTGCTAGGACATGGTCTTAATGGCAAAATAACACAGCGTTTACCGAAAGCAAACGCACACCGATGCCTATCTGAATGCAGATTCAAATCATCACCCAGCTCAGAAATCATCTCTTATCAAAACACTCATACATCGGGCTAAATCAGTGTCAGATGGTGAGAGTCTAGTGAGAAAGATTAAACATGTTAAGGAAGCACTAAGACAGAATGGCTACAATAATGCTCAAATTAACAGAGCACTGAAGGCAAAATCACGAACGCAAAGCAACACTGCTGAAAGCAATAAGATTGTTCAAACAATTAAAATACCATACATCTCAGGAGTCACTGACAAATTAGCCCGGGTTTTGCAAAAGCAAAACATTAAAGTAATATTTGGTACAGTACACAAAATTCTAAAACTGGTATCTGGCACTAAAGACGAATTGCCTAAATTATCAACAGAAAGTGTATATCGGATTAATTGTTTAGGTGGCAGATGCTATATTGGACAGACGGGACGCAACATCCGCGTAAGATTAAACGAACACCAAAGAAACATTAAATTATCTCAAACACAACTGTCGGCAGTGGCAGAGCATGCTTGTCAACAAGGACACTCAATTGATTTTGATAACGTTGAAGTGTTGTCTTAAACTAATTATTACTGGCCAATACTAATTAGAAAATCCATTGAAATTGAGAGAAACAGAAATAACTTCAATCGCTCTGGCAGCTACAGGCTTAGTTCGGCCTGGAAGCGTATTATTAAATAAATACAATTACAATTCCTTATAAGTTAAACAAATACCAATGAATAACAATTGAATGATTACCAAAATTATATAATTACAATACCCTCACCCTCTTTTCCTCGAATCACTGCACCAGATTTAATTGAATAAAATGATGACGTCACCCTGATGCTGCTCTATTTAAGACCGGAAGCAACAGGAGAGCTTCACTATTCTTGCCCGATGAAGCCGATTATAATTATCAGCGAAACGTCGTACTCAAATTTTTAAATGCTGTTGATTCTCTCTTCAACACATAGGTGGGCTAAAGAAGTGAATTATTTTGTCCTTTGAAAAATGTGGCACATTTTTTACTGTTTGGCCGTGTCGGGTGGTGGAGGGTTATGACACATTTATACATAACGCGATCTGACCCAAAAACTTATATTATGAATAATATTGGTCGCGAAAGCCTACGTGTTAAATGTTCAGATATTAATTAATTACTCTGCGCTCACATGATACCCACCCACTGATTAATATCACCCACACACGGCAGTGTGCCAATCGCTGTTCCACCACTCTTTACCACTCTTCACACACGCACACGCACAGCACGTCAACCATCAATCTTGTACCAAGGGTTTATTCCTGGCGTGAATAGTGAACCCCTGTTCATGGCCCCCCAGTAAACACCCTCCGGATAGCGCCTTGCCTCTTCCCACCCTTCGCAATGTGCGACTATTCTCAGGCTAGGGCTAATGGCAAACTGGGTTGAATCGGCTAACTGAACGATCACTCACCTCGCAGGCACACTCACGGTGTCACACGGACATGGTGGGAGTTGGGGAGGACGCTGGGCAGTGAAGACTCTGCCTGGGCAATGGTTCGCAGCTACTTCCAGCAGGCGTCACGCAGACACTGAGGGCGGCTGGGATTCAACACGGCTCCAGGAGAACTCTGACTCAATTGCCTCTCTCTCTCCCCTCTGATCCCTTCGGAACCCGCTAATCCCCGGGTGACGTGATGTCATCCTGCGCGTCCAATGGAGTGCTTTTTAACGGCCATTTTGAACGCTCTGGCCATCTACGTTTCCAGGTCCTCCGGCTATGAATATCCTAGGGTGGGCGATCCGACCCGACCCAGCCAAGGTGCGGGTCTAGACTACTGGCTTCCTCGGGTCTCGCCCTTACAAGGGCGTCGGGCCGGGAGTCTCAGAGTCTCACCACTGGCCCACAAGGGCAGCGGGGCGAGGGGGTCCAGGGTCCTAAGCTTGCTGGTCTCCTGGCTTCTGTCTGCGACTGGCCCTGAGCTACTGGGGAGGTCCCCCTTTATGCACCTTGCCATCGAGGGGTGGGGCTGCGTAGGATACTGGAACCCCCGAAGCTCCTCCCGCTCTTGGGCTGGGCAATGCAGCCCCTCCCCTGGCGGTACGAGGTACCGCCCTTGATGGGCCCTGTCTACCATTGCAGGTAAGTGCGGCCCATCTACGGTGCTACATATCTGCCCAGGGGTTTGCCCTCCCACCCCAGTTTTTACACTGCCCACAGGGTGTCTGCCAAGGGGCACCATCTCTCGTGTCGTGTATGCTTCATTGCGGCCAGCCTGTTAAGCTCTATGCGCCCCTTTAGGAGGGCCGCCATGTAATCTGGCCTAGGGGAGCTCGGCCAAACTTCTGGCACTAGGAAACCGTGGGACATCCCCGCTAGGGGCCCCTCGTGTAAAAACCCATAGTACCAGGTGACCCCCCCCCCACGACCCTACGTGGTTGCATGTGTGTGTTTAGTGGGGGTGTGCGTGCGCGTTCGTGTGGAGGGGTGCATTGGTGGAGTTGCTCTGCAGCCATGGCACCACACAGGTAATGATTGAAAGATACCGATATAGGTCGATGGAATAGATAGACATACATCCAGCTTAGGATTAAAGTAATATGCAAATAGTGGAGTGCAAGGTTTATTGTCGAAGACAAAGATGGTTTATCAGTAGTAAAATTGGGTTTAAGATAAACTATTATTGATTAACCGCACTGGTACACCAGTCACAGTGTTAATGGCGACTCGGTTGAAGAATTGCTGTGTGTGACACACGTGCTGTTGCATCTTACAGATTAACCACAATAAATGTGTTTGCCCTCGATTTTGAGCACCTGCCCACGTCCTTCATTTCGAGTGTGCAACAAATGGAAAGTGTAAGTGCAGCGGATCGCAGCCTGCTCTACAAACCCAGAGACCCGGGTTCGATTCCCGCTAATAACAAGTGCCGATTATCTGAACCGGTCCTGGTCCTCCCCTAGGTCGATTCAGCCTCAAGTGAGTACCTGGTGTGGTCTGTAAACATCGCCGCTGGAGAGACAAAGGCGGCCGGGCGTGGTGCTGGCCACCCACCGCACTCTGCATTGTTAACACCATCCAATCCCCTAACTCATCATGACTTCCTTCGTGACTATCACCATGAAAATTGTTATCACTGGCATTCTTCGAATATTTATCAACATAATTATTCTCGCCATCCTTAACAGCTTCACCATTTATGTCATCGACATCATTATTATTGTCATCGACGTTGCTATCATTGCCACCCTCCCTCAAGCACCATTAAGTCCTGCACGTGACACGACGTCCCGTCATGACGCATCTCCTCCACGGTGCTGTATTTCCTTTCGATTAGAGGCGGTGTTATGCAGCCACGATAGAGCAGCCTTCAGCTGGTTGTTGTACAGAATCAGGCCCTCGGTGTTGGTTGGGATCCCTCTGGGAAGTTCCAATTTTAATATAAGACATTCATGAAAAACAACAAAACATTTACATTGCATGATAATCCCTGTAGCCTAACCTCATGGTTACACCGCCTACATAGTGTCAGGCGTTAGGCACATATCACCAACACTAGATGTGCAAGGTATTGAACGGAGAAATGTGAAGGATTCAAGAAATCGAACGAGTTATGTTAATTAAGAACACAGGTGGCTGGATGTCCAACATCCGGCGAGGATGATGCATAGAACAGGTTGTAATAATTAAGAGCAGATGGCCTGATGTGTAAACATGTGGAGAGGAAAGCACTGTCTAATTAAGGGCACGGAGAGAGAGATATATAAACTCCTTAAAACAATTTCTTTAAACAACGGTTTTATTTTCAAGTGCACTCAAAAGTAAAATAAATAAATTTCATCAGCCATCACCAGCTGATCAGAATATTTTTGGACATTTGTAACTAAGAAATAAAACCGTGGGGCGCCCCTTTTATATTGTTACTAGCGGTAAGTACCCGGCATTGCTCGGGCGAAAAAGGCAGACACACACATGGACTTACACACAGACATTGACCCACACACATAGAAACACATCGACTTAGACGCACACACATATATGGATAAACCCAGGATGGATCGTTAGCCGGCCAGCCTAAATGTTTGTAACCGCCGAAGATGTTCCATTAGGGGGGTGGACGTTTCGCAAGTGTAGAGGTGGTAAGCGCCGGCGTGTAGTGAGTCATCGCGGGGCGGGTGCTTACATCACGGTCCGCATGTGGGTGTTTACATCGCGGTCCGCATTAGCCCCGCCTTATATAAGGCGGCGCGCGGGAGCGCTCGAGGCAGTTTACACCAGCGAAGAACGAAGACGGAGAAGCCGCCTAGGACCCCGGGACCCCTAGCCCCGCTGCCCTTATCAGGGCCGGGTCTCTGTGTGGCCCGGTGGTGAGACCCTGGGTACTCATCAGCCCGACGTCCTTATCAGGGCCGGGTTGATGGGCCAGTGGTCGGGACCCGCATCCTAGCTGGGACGGGTCGGGTAGCCAGTGTAGGCTCAGAGCAGTGTAGCCAGTGTAGGCTCGGAATAGTAACAGTGTAGGCACGCCTTGTGTAGGCTGTATGGTGTCAGTGTTACGTGAGTGAATAAGAAAGAGGAGTGCTGCCCCGTTCACTCGTCTCCTGCCAGATTACTACGTTACAACTGGTGTCAGAAGTGAAACAGTATTCACGGCATGGATACCAGGAAGACTGTGCGTACTCACGACCGAGGACAGGAGGACGACCAAGAGGGGCCGGCTCACCAAGCTTCGGAGGGAGAGGCAGAGGAGATGCCGACGCTGCAGCTCCCGTCGCAGATGGCCGACACACTGCTCCAGTCTCAAGATGGGCTCCAGGACGCACACTCCCGCCTGGCCGAGTTGCTGCTTGCCGCGGCTTCCATTTTGGCGGAGATCACGGCTTCGGGAGGAGGGAGAACCGCCGGGAGGGAGGAGAATTGGCGCCAAATGCCAGCTCGGCCCAGCACCGCTCCGCGCGCCAAGGATTGGCGCCAAAATCTGCTTCCCGCCACGGACACTGGAATTGGCGCCATTTTCCCGCCTGGGTTGTCGATTGGCGGGAACCAGGAGCACCACGTGGGCGACGACTTCCACGGACCACCTCCCACGTCATCGGCGCACGCGGGTGTTGCCGGGACCAGCCGATGGAAGGGCCCACGGCTGCCAGGTGCGACGGTGCTGCAAGGGACCTTCTGCAATCAGAGGAAGAGCAGGCGCTTCATCAGCGGCTACTGCCGTTGACGGTCTTCCAAGCTGAGGGGGGTGATTGGGGAGCCTTCCAACGGAGGTTCCTCGCTCATCAGGAGATGTCGGGGTGGTCCGACGCCACAGCGTTACGTGCGCTTCCGGCGACTCTGGACGACGACGCTCTCGCCACCTTCTGGTCGACTCCGAGGGCCGGGCGCTCTACACTTCAGGCTGCGCTCCGTCTTATGGCCAGGGTCTATGGACCACCGTCGGCCTGCCGCCACCAATTCTACGCTCACCGGAAAGGTGACGCGGAAACCCCTCTCGCCTACTGCACTGCGCTTCTGGCTTTGGCCGACGCAGCCTTTCCTCGAATGGACGAGGAGGGCAAAGACGCGATGGTCACGGAACAGCTTCTGGCGTTGGCACAGGACTTGGGGGTTCCTATTAACGCGGCTGACGAAGTGGACATATGCTCGTTGCGGGTTGCTACGAGTATCCATGCGCACGAAGTCCTCAAGCGGAAGCGACCCGTTGTCTGTGCATCAGCCTCCGTTCCTGCATCAGCTACGCCACCCTGCGATCCCCAAGACGCTCTACCCCAAGAGGAGGCCTTCGCCACGGCGCGGGCGGACGACTGGAGGTCGGGTGCTCGGTCGCCCCTGCGATCGCCCCGCAAGCTGGAGCAACCGAAAGCAGCGACGGCGCTCGTCAGGTGTTACAACTGCGGCCT
Organism: Entosphenus tridentatus; assembly: GCA_014621495.2. Classification (NCBI taxonomy): domain Eukaryota; kingdom Metazoa; phylum Chordata; class Hyperoartia; order Petromyzontiformes; family Petromyzontidae; genus Entosphenus; species Entosphenus tridentatus. The sequence continues at coordinate 149,641 of JAAXLI020001251.1, read as the reverse complement.
TCGAGGCCACGTCGCATCCGGGTGCCGGGCTCCACGTCGAGGCGCCACGGGACCTCGTCCGGACGACGCCCAAGGCCCCAAGTTGTCCCAACAGCCCCCGGCAAGTCGCGGCACTACACATGCTCGGCCCACTCACACATTACACACGGGTCGCCGTTCCACGGCTGTCGGGTCGCGCGAGTTGGGCAATGCTTCAGTGCGGGGAGGGGGGTTCGTACGGGAACTCGGACCGGGTCAGTGGTCTGAGCTGGCCCATAGGGTCGTAGCCACATCAGCTGGTTCGTCTGTAGTCGCTGGGTCGATTGACGGGGTTGAGGTGCGGGTTTTGATTGACACGGGGGCGTCGGCAACGGTCATTTCCGACCTTATATATAACATTCTACCTGTTCAATGTCGACCCTTACTCCCGGTAGACGTTCCATGCTATGCGGCGAATGGGGGATCCTTGGGGATTGTGGGTCAGATCCGGGCAGCTATTCGCATCGGGGATATTAAGCTGTCGGGACATATTTTGGTCTCTTCTTCCCTCGCGGTTCCTTGCTTGTTGGGAACAGATTTTCTGGCTAAAATGCCCATTAAAATACTCATTGACCAGGGTTGCATCGAGCTTCCCTCAGGCCGCCGCATAGCATTTTTGTCTGCCCCTACCAAATTACGCACGGTTTGTGTGACGGTGCGCGCGAGGGTTACCCAGACGGTGCGCGTACCCCCGGGATCGCAAATGCTAGTACCCCTATGGTTGCAGAAGCCTTTTGAAGTGGGTGCGACGGAGCAGGGTGTACTGTTGGGTCCATCTAACGCAGCTGTCAGGGGCTTGGATTTGGCGGTGGCTCAGACGGTGGTGCGGGGAGACAGGGACCCTTTCATGGTGGTTTTGAATGCGGGGTCGCGAGCGGCTGTCATTCCACAGGGTACCGTGCTTGCTCATGTGGCACCGGTGCCTGTGGGTGACCAGCTGATTGCGCAAGTTGATTCTGCTCCTACCCCGCATCTTAAATCAGGGAGTGATGGGGAGTGGTTGGACTCGCTGTGTGCCGGATCCTGTGACCTGTCTAGTTCACAGTTGGGGGCATTGCGTGGCCTGTTACTTGAATTTTCGGACGTTTTTAGCAAACATAAATATGACATTGGGTGCACTGACCTCTTACGTCACCACATTGACACGGGTGACGTGGCCCCCATTCGGCAAAATCCATTCCGGCTAAGCCCGGCCGAAAAAGAGCATGTGCAATCGGCCGTCAATGACATGCTGTCTGCCGACATTATTTCGCCCTCATCCAGTCTGTGGGGGGCCCCCATCGTGCTTGTGAAAAAACACGATGGGTCCCTGCGCTTTTGCGTCGATCTCCGTCGCCTTAATAAGATCTCTGTGGCTGACGCATATCCGCTCCCCAGAATGGACGAATCCCTGGATGCTTTAGCGGGGGCACGATATTTTTCGACGTTAGACCTGCTGTCGGGATTCTGGCAACTGCCCCTTGACGAGGTGTCAAAGCCCAAAACTGCGTTTCGCACGCCTGTCGGCCTGTTTGAGTTCAATCGGTTACCGATGGGACTCCATTCCACTCCCGCCACGTTTCAGAGGTTAATGGAATTGGTTTTGTCGGGCCTTCAATGGGATACCTGTTTAATTTACCTAGACGACGTCATCGTTTTCAGTAGAACGTTCGAGGAGCACCTCCAACGGTTGAGGGCAGTGTTCCTCAGGATGCGGTCCACTAAGTTAAAGTTTAAACCGCAGAAATGCCACCTGCTTCGGGAATCTGTACGGTATTTGGGGCATATCGTCAGCCGTTCGGGGATCTCCACTGATCCCGCTAAGACGCAGTGTGTCGGTTCTTGGCCAACGCCCACTTCTGTCGGCGAGGTCCGCAGTTTTATTGGGTTTGCCTCCTATTACCGCCGGTTTGTCGAACGGTTTGCCACCATTGCCAAGCCCCTGCATGCTTTGACGGCGAAAGGTGTTAAGTTTCGTTGGGGACCGGAGGAGGAGGCTGCCTTCTGCTCCCTTCAGGACGCCTTGGTGGGAGCTCCGCCCCTGTGTTACCCTGATTTCAATACACCGTTCTTGCTTGACACGGACGCCAGTAACACGGGCATTGGTGCGGTACTCTCCCAAGTCGTCGGGGGGGTCGAACGCGTCATCACCTACGGTAGCAGGGTGTTGTCACCGGCGGAACAACGCTACTGTGTCACTCGGCGCGAGTTACTGGCTATCGTCGTTTTCATTCAACAATTTCGACCATACCTCTACGGACGACACTTTACGGTTCGTACGGACCATGCGGCGCTTCAATATGCGCTGCGCGTCGCCCAGCCTTCGGGTCAGTTATCCCGCTGGTTGGAGGTCCTCCAGGACTACCAGTTTACGACTACTTACCGTAAGGGGGTGCGCGTCATACAAACGCGGATGCCCTGTCGCGACTGCCACCACGTGCGGAATGTGCATGTCTTTTGGGATCGGGGCGTTGTAAACCTCAAACTGCGGGACCCCCGCCAGCTCTGCTCGCCGCGGCCGATGCGCCACAGTCCGACGTACCATTCTCTCCGACGGGCGGGGATTCGTTGCTCTCGGTGTCTCTCGTTGAATGGGGCCGCCTCCAAATGGCCGACGCCTCCCTTCTCGCACTGCGCCGCAAGGCGGGTTGCTCCAGGGAGGGTGCGGTTGGCGTCGACTCATGGCTAATTAAACAGGGCCTCCTTATGAAATGGGACGGTACGTCCCTACGCCATAGGCTGGTCGTGCCTTCTGGTATGCGGGGTAGGGTTGTACTGGCCGCTCATGAGCGTCTGTTGCATTTGGGGTTTCACAAAACGTTCGCTTTGCTCCAGCGTGATCATTATTGGCCGGGCATGGAGAGCGACGTGTCCACCATACTTAAAGGGTGTGTGCAGTGTGCCCAACGAAAACCGCCGCCCATCGCGGCTAATCCGCCATTGCAATCCATTCAGGTCGCGCGCATCAATGAACTTGTTGTGCTGGACATTTTGGGACCCTTCCCGGTGACACCTAGGGGTAGCAAGTACTTGCTGGTTGGCGTCGAATATTTCACCCGATGGCCCATGGCTTGGCCACTTGCCAACCAATCGGCGGCGGCCGTGGCCGAGGCCTTTGTCCAGGGCTATGTGTTGGACAAAGGTGCCCCGGAACGGTTGCTGACCGACCAGGGAAGGAATTTCTCAGGTGTCCTATTGCGTGAAGTGTGCGACCTTTTGGGTACTAAAAAGATGCGCACCTCCCCGTACCACCCGCAGACAGACGGGATGGTGGAGCGGCTCCATAGAACTATTGTGTCGATGTTGTGCCATCAGGTATGCGAAGCACAGGGGGATTGGGATTTAAAGATTCCGGGTGTCCTCGCCGCTTATAGGATGGCTCCCCACGTGGCGACAGGGTATTCTCCCTTCTTTCTAATGTACGGCCGGGAGGCTGATCCGCCCGTGGATGCCCAGTTGGGGATTTCTGCACCCCGTGCTAAGTCCAAATTGGCTGATCACATCAAATTTAATATTGCTCGGTTGGCCGAGGCCCGGGAAGCGGCGACACTCAACTCGAGATCTCGCCAGGTGGCGAACGAGCGGTTGCGTGCACGGCGGACATACACGCACGAGTGGAAACCGGGTGAGAGGGTCTGGTTGCACTGTCCGCAGGCTCCGTTGGCAACATCCCCAAAACTGTTGAGGCCATGGCGGGGACCGGTCGAGATTGTGCGGGTTGCACGGCCCCAGTGTGTTCAGATTAAGTGGGGGAAGCGTTGTTGGTATGTTCACCCCTCCCGACTGAAACCATTTACGGCGCCACATACCCTTCCTTCATGTCCACAGGGCCGAGCATGTGATGTGTTCGTTGACTCGGGGAATGGGACGTCACCACCTGATCCTCACATGTCTCTACCTGACCCGCTTCCAGGTGTCTCGGAACTGACGGCCGCTGACCACCGGCAGTTGGATCCCCTCAGCAACTGCGGATCCGGGGTGCCTTGTCAAGGCCCTCCTCGACCGCCGGGACCGCCGGTCGGACAAGCTCGGCCAGTGCCGTATGACGGGCCAGCCAAGCGGACTCGCGCTAAATCACGCCACTTCTCGTGATGGTGGGGGTCTGGTTGCGCCGGGTCGCGATTGTGAGTCATGGGACGGCGGTACGTCGGTTGTGTACATATGTTTATTTTTTTTCTTTCTCTCTCTCTTTTTCTCTCGTTGACATTGTATATGCGTTCTTCTTATGGGTGTTAAGGGGCTGGGTTATTTATTGGGGCGTTGGGAGGGTGTTCGTTGTTCGTGTTCTTGTTGCGTTGTGATTGTTGCTTTGTTATTACGGGGCGCACTGTGTTCGGTTGATTATCGGGACTGCATCGTGTTGATTAAGGGGGTTTTTACAGCCGGGCCGGCTGTGAGCTATGTGGTGGGGGGTGATGTAGAGGTGGTAAGTGCTGGCGTGTAGCGAGTCATCGCGGGGCGGGTGCTTACATCACGGTCCGCATGTGGGTGTTTACATCACGGTCCGCATTAGCCCCGCCTTATATAAGACGGCGCGCGGGAGCGCTCGAGGCAGTTTACACCAGCAAAGAACGAAGACGGAGAAGCCGCCTAGGACTCCGGGACCCCTAGCCCCGCTGCCCTTATCAGGGCCGGGTCTCTGTGTGGCCCGGTGGTGAGACCCTGGGTACTCATCAGCCCGACGTCCTTATCAGGGCCGGGTTGATGGGCCAGTGGTCGGGACCCGCATCCTAGCTGGGACGGGTCGGGTAGCCAGTGTAGGCTCAGAGCAGTGTAGCCAGTGTAGGCTCGGAATAGTAACAGTGTAGGCACGCCTTGTGTAGGCTGTATGGTGTCAGTGTTACGTGAGTGAATAATAAAGAGGAGTGCTGCCCCCTTCACTCGTCTCCTGCCGGATTACTACGTTACACAAGCGTAGAGAAGGGAGGGAATTACCGTGGCCGAGAAGACCTGGTGCTTCATGCGGAGCGAGAGACCAAGTAGCTTCCACACAGCGTAACGCAGCCGATGAAAGATAATGGCGCTCGACTGATTTGGAGTGAGACCTCTGCTGTTAAACCGGAGCCGGTCATGAGCACACTGGCCAGGTATGGGAATCTCGGCAATCTCTCCACAACTTCCGCATCACCAATTGTGAGTTGTGGGGGTGGATTGTTTCATGGTACAAAATACCCAGGCAGGTGCTTAGTTTTGGTGGGGCTGATGGTTAGGCCCCACCTCTTAGTGGCAAGTTCCAGGTTCAGCAGCAGTGAGAGGCAATCACCAAAGCATCAACATACATAACATGGTTTGAGCAATAGAGAGCCATCCCTTGACCGCACCCGGGCATCGATCAGCCTCCCATTGTATCTGTACCATATGGTAATTCCTCCAGTACAGCCATCGAAGGCTTCACGAACTACGTGGTCAAAAGATATGTTAAATAATGTGGGAGCCAGAGGACATCCCTGTCACACCCGAAGGTGTAGAGGGAATGGCTCTGACTGACGGCCACGTAGATTGACGTGGGGCCGCTCACCAGCGAAAGCACGAAGAACAACCCAGAGCCCAGGCCTACTGATGGTGTTATAGGCCTTGAGCAGGTCTATAAAGCACACAGATGGACTAAGACGCACACATGGACCTACAGACACGCGAAAAAATGGACTTACACTGACTAACATGGACGCATGCACACACAGCAACTAACCAACACGCACTTATCGACTCACACACAAACACATCGACTCACACACACATATAAACTGACACACACATAGACATCCACTTGAGATACACACACATGGAGTTACACACAGATATCGACGTACACACATACAGCGACTCACACACATACATCGACTCACACACAGACATACGTGGACTCACACAAATTGACGTAAACACACATGTACTTACACACACACATCGACTAAGACACACACACATGGACTTACACACACATACATAGACTGACCCACACATTGCCCTACACACATATACACATATGAACTGTGACACACAGACATGTACTTTAGATACACATGGATTAACAGGCACATAGACTCACACACACGCATTGACTTACACACTCACATCGAGTGACACACACACATGTATGGACTTACACACATGTGGACTAACACACACACAGCGACTGATATGCACACAAATGGACTGACACACATACACTTGTACGTATACACACACATGGGGCGTTGTCCGTTTGAAGAAGACAGACACACACATGGACTTACACACAGACATGGACCCACAAACGTAGAACCCCATCGACTTACACGCACACAAACACATATGGACTCACACACACAAACATCGACTTTAGGGACACATGTAGTTTCTGCACACGAACATTATAATTGTAATATTAGGCAACTTAATAGTTTCATAATAGTAAACGAGCAGAGTTGTTATGTGCACACAAACATTATCATTGTAATATTTGTAAACTTATTTGTTTAATAATAGTAAACAATAAACCTCAGTTCTTAGCGAAAGATGCAATAAAATTGTACTTTACATTGGCGTGGTGATGCCTCGTCCCGTGCAGAGCCCGCGGCCTCGCCTAGATTGGCAAGCCGGAGGAGGTGAGACATTGGCAGGCTGCTGGCTGGGCCGCTACTCCCCCCCAACCATCCCCCGCCCGAGGCAGAATAATACTATGTAAGCGCTTTAAGAATATTAAGTTAATATCTAAGAACTTTATAGCAGTAACTGGGGTGGTGGGGGGGGGGGGGAATGGGACATCACACTGTGAAGAGAAATCGGCGGCGTGATGTGTATATTTATTCTATGTTAAACGCGTGAAATAAAGTGTCCCCGTGAGCTGGAGCGAACTCGCAGCACTTGGTAGGGTCCGCCCCCCCCCCCCCACGTAATTGTCGTCGCTTGGTATGGTCGACGGCAAGCAATAAGTAAATAATTAATAATAGAAACGGCACACATTTGTTAATTAAACTACTTTAACGTTTACGGATGGGAAAACGGAATAGTCTATTCCCAAAGCGGGGCTTAGGGCATGTCGCCCGGCAATTTTTTTCTACGTCAAGGCCACCGTCCGAGAGTCAAATCCCCCACAAGTGCGAGCGTGTGGAGACTTTTATATATAACTAGCGGTTAGTACCCGGCGTTGCTCGGGCGAAAAAGGCAGACACATGTAGTTACACACGCAAATCCATTGATACACACACATAAGAGTTACACGCACAAATGGACTCACACATACATACATAAACTGAACAACAACCGCCATTCGCCACTAAGTGGCGGTGACGTCACAACAACGCTTGTGCCAGGCTATGTGCACCTTGAGGCCACGTGAAGTGTCGAACGCCCGCTGGCAAGAGGTCACGAGGCAAACCCAGATGGCACAGGTCGACTGACTGAGATGACTGGCTCATGCACCACCCGTGGCCCCTGCTGTGGCAACTTTCTGTGCTTTAGCCACCCGGCGCTCCGCTGGTTGTTGTGAGCGTCGCTCCTCCGTCCTCCGTTGTTGTTGGAGGGTGACTGCCTCCAACTGGCCAGTAGCGTCCTTCAGGAGCCTCCTCCACAGTGGCCGATCTTGACATGGCTGGTACCAGTCATCCGCAAGTGGACTCAGCTCCAAGTCCTCCTGTAGCACATCACTCCATGTCTTTTCCAGCCCGTGCCGCGCCCGTTTAGCCTCCTCGATTCGGCGGAACAAAAGCTGTTTAGGCATGCGGTGGCTGGCCATGCGGGCTACATGACTCAGGCAACGCAGCCTTGCCTGTCGGAGGTCACCGATGGGACTTTGTCCACATCTTTCAAGGATTTGTGAGCTCCTCACACAATGCAGCCTGGTTAAACCCAGGATGGATCGTAGGCAGGCCAGCCTAAATGTTTCTAACCGGCGAAGATGTTCCATTAGGGGGGTCCAAGTTTCGCAAGCGTAGAGAAGGGAGGGAATGACCATGGCCGAGAAGACCTGAAGCTTCGTACGGAGTGATAGACCAGGTAGCTTCCACACAGCGTTACGCAGCCAATGAAAAGATACTGCAGCTGGACTGATTCGGAGTGAGACCTCTGCTGTTAAACCGGAGCCGGTCATTAGCATACTGCCCAGGGAAACTCTCCACTGTCTCCACAACTGCCCCATCACCAATTGGGAGTTGTGGGGGTGGAGTGTCCGATGGTACAAAATAGCCAGGCAGGTGCTTAGCTTTGTTTGGGCTGATGGTAAGGCCCCACCTGTTGGTGGCAAGCTCCAGGTTCAGCAGCAGCACCTGGAACTCTTCCTCCGAGTGAGCAGCCATTGGCAGATCATCGGCATACATAACGTGGTTGAGCAATAGGGAGCCATCCCTTGACCGCACCCGGGCATCGATGAGCCTCCCATTGTATCTGTAGCAGATGGGAATTCTTCCAGCACAGGTATTGAAGGCTCGACGAACTACGTGGTCCAATGTGGGAGCCAGAGGACATCCCTGTTGCACCCCAAGGTGTAAAGGGAATGGCTCTGACTCACGGCCACGTAGTTAAGATGCGGGGCTGCTCAGCATCATGAAGGTCCTTAAGGATGGTGAAGAGTGGGTTCGGGACTCATAAAGCACGAAGAGCAACCCAGAGGCCAGGCCTACTGATGGTATCATAGGTCTTGAGCAGGTCAATAAAGCACACGCATGGACTAAGATGCACACATGGAGCTACAGACACGCAAAGAAATGGAGTTACACTGACTAACATGGAGGCATGCACACACAGCGACTAACACACACGCACATGGACTGAGACACACACACACACATATGGACTGACACACACAAACACATCGACTTACAGACACACACACATATGGACTCACACACACATAGACATGCACTTGAGTTACACACACATATCGACGGACACACATACAGCGACACACACGCATACATAGAGTGACACACACATTGCCGTACACACACATAGACATGTGGACTGTCACACAGACATCCACTTGAGATATACACACATGGAGTTGCACGCACATATATGGACGTACACACATACAGCGACTCACACACACCGACTGGCACACAGCAATACGTGGACTAAAACACACATTGACGTAAACACACATATGTACTTACGCACACACATATGGACTGTGACACACAGATATCTACTTTAGATACACAGACATGGATTAACACACATATGGACTCACACACAGACGCATTGACTTACACACACACATGGAGTGACACACACATGTATAGACTTACACACACACGTGGACTAACACACACACATAAACACTTTGACGTTGTCCGTTGGAAAAAGACACCCACATGGAGTTAAAGACACGCACGGCTCTACACGCACACACATATGGACTCAAAGACACACACATGGACTCACACACACACATCGACGGGCACAGCAATCCCCGATTATGGCACAGCTATCAGTATCGCAGTAGTACGTATGAGTAAATAGCGTGACGTGAGTGATGGAAACAATAGAAATGCATTTAAGAAATAAGCAGAAATCACAGACTGGCAGTAGACCGTGGCAGCGTTATAAAAGCGCAGCAAAAAAAAAGTGGAAATTGAGCAAGCCAACACAAACATAATTTTTGTAACATGTGAACTTGTTTCATAATGGTAAACAATGAACTTGAGTTATCTTCACAAAAACATAATTATTGTAACATCTGTGAACTTGTTTCATAATGTTGAACAATGAAGCTGAGTTGTTATCTACACACAAACATGATTATTGTAATGTTTGTCAACTAATGTGTGTTAACAATAGTAAATAATAGACTTGAGTTGTTAGCGTAAGAAGCAAGGAACTTTGTACTTACCATAGCCATGTTGAGGCCTTGTGCCATGCTTAGTCCCCGTCCTGGCCTACATTGGCGAGGCGGCGGCGTTGGCACATTGCCAGGCTAGGGGCTGGGCCGCTACCCCCCCCCCCCGCAGCATCCCCCGCCCGTGCATGCTATGTAAGCACTAAAATATAATTATCTACGGAGTCTGTACTATAAACTGGACGCATCGTGTTGGGGGGGGCGAAGAGGACATGACACTGTGAAGAAATATCCGCACCGTGATGTGTGTATGTGTTGGCTGTAAAACGCGTAAAAGAAAATGTCCCCCGTAAGCTCGAGTGAACGCGCAGCACTTGGTAGGGTCCCCCCCCCCCACGCATTTGTCGTCAGTTGGTACGGTCGACGTCGAGTAATAAGTAAATAATGAATAAAATAAATGCCACAAATGTGTTAATTTAACTAATTTAAAGTTTACGGATGGGAAAATGGAATAGCCTATTCCCACCGCGGGGCTTAGGGCGTGCCGCCTGTGAAAAAAATTTCTACGTAGAACCCACCGTCCGAGAGCCAAATCCCCCGCAAGCGCGAGCGCGCGGAGACTTTTATATATAAGAAGCTGACGGGCTTCTGAGTTATTTTGAGCAGCCTCCCGGGCATCCACGAGACGACGCACATTAGCACGGATGTGATCGGCAATCTTAGCCTTAGGTGCGGGCTGTTTAATGCGCAATTGTACGTCGATTGGGGGGCAAACCTCCCTACCATACATAAGATAGAATGGCGAGTACCCCGTGGCAGCATGGGGCGCCATTCTATAGACACCAGGTATGTGGAGATCCCAATCAGTCTGTGACTCAGACACCTGGTGGCTTAGCATGGAGGTAAGTGTCCTATGTAATCGCTCGACCATACCGTCAGTCTGGGGGTGATATGGCGAGGTGCGAATTTTGTGTGTCCCTAGCAGGTTGCACACATCCCGCAACAGGGTGGAAGAGAAATTTTTCCCTTGGTCGGTCAGCAGGCGTTCGGGAGCACCCTTATCCAGGACGTAGCCCTGGAAAAAGGCCTCCGTAATGGCTGCTGCAGACTGGTTGGGGAGTGGCCAGGCCATGGCCCATCGGGTAAAATAATCCACACCAACCAAGAGGTACTTATTACCCCGAGGAGTAGCGGGAAACGGACCCAAAATATCCAACGCGACGATCTCATTGACCCGGGAAACCTTAATGGATTGGAGCGGCGGGCAGGACGGCCTAGCAGGTGGTTTCCGCCGTGCACATTCTGTGCAACCTTGCACAAGGTCAGCCACATCGTTTGCCATGCCCGGCCAGAAAAATTCCAATGGGATTTTAGCTAGTGTCTTCTGAACACCCAAGTGCAAGAGGCGACTGTGGGTTTCCCACACAAGTCGCCCTCGCAGGGAGGTGGGCACCACCAACATGTGGGATTGGGACCCCCCATCCCAATGCATGAGGACGCCTTCCCGGATGACATATGATACGGGGCCCCCCTGCCCCCTGTGACCCTCGGCATCCCTAGCGCGGTGTCTCAATTTGAGGAGGGAGACGTCTTCCATCTGTAGGGGTGGTACGTACCGGCGTGTAGCGAGCCATCGCGTAGCTGGTGCCTACATCACGGTCCGCATACGGGTGTCTACATCGCGGTCCGCACTAGCCCCGCCCTCGGGGAACAGAGGCCTATATAAGGCGATGCGCGGGAGCGCTCGGGGAGTTTTGTACCAGTGAAGAAAGAAGATGGAGAAGCTGCCTAGAACCCTGGGACCCCTAGCCCCGCTGCCCTTATCAGGGCCGGGACTCTGTGTGGCTCAGTGGTGAGACCCTGGGTACTCACAACCCGATGTCCTTGTCAGGGCCGGGTTGATGGGCCAGTGGTCGAGACCCGTACCCTGGCTAGGACGGGTCGGATAGCCTCCCCTAAGAAGTACCTAGAGCGTAGCCAGTGTTAGGCACGCATAGTCGTAGGTTGTATAGCTTACTGTGTTACGTAAGGAGTTATAATAAATACGTGCTGCCCCGTCAACTCGTCTCCTGCAGTATTAATACGTTACACATCTGAAGACGTCCCCAGTCGTCCAACCCGAGGCCCAGCAATGCGTCCTGCGGAACTTGCGTGGAGGGAGCCCCGTGGTCCCCGACCCCATCCCCGGCCGCGGCCGCAAGGGATGGGGGCGGTACCCTGTCAGGCTGCCTACAACGCCCCGCACCCTTAAAACAAGCACAGCGCCCATTGGTCGGCAGTCGCGACAACCCGTCGGCGTTCCCGTGTTGAATTCCCTTGCGGTAAATGACAGTGAACGCAAAGTCCTGGAGGATCTCCAGCCAACGCGAGAGCTGTCCAGATGGTTGGTCCACTCGCAAGGCGTATTGTAGTGCCGCGTGGTCGGAGCGTACTGTGAAATGCCTGCCATACACGTAGGGTCTGTACTGCTTTATGAAAAAAACGATAGCAAGCAATTCGCGGCGCGTCACGCAGTAACGTTGCTCCGTGGGCGACAGCACCCTGCTGCCATAGGCAATGACGTGCTCCACTCCATTTACAATTTGCGACAGCACCCCTCCAATTCCGGTGTTGCTGGCGTCTGTATCCAGAATGAACGGAGTGGTAAAATCTGGATAAGACAGGGTAGGAGCATCGACCAGTGCTTTTCGGACGGCATTGAACGATGTCTGTTCTAACTCTCCCCAATGGAATTTTATCCCTTTGGCCGTTAATGCATGGAGGGGCTTCGCAATGAATGCGAATCCCGCAACAAATCGTCGATAATATGAGGCGAAGCCGATAAAACTCCGCACCTCCCCAACAGAGGTAGGAGTTGGCCATGAGCGCACGCAATTTGTCTTTTCAGGGTCCGTGGCAATTCCCGAGCGGCTGACAATATGGCCCAAGTAACGAACCGAATCCATCATGAGGTGGCACTTTTGCGGTTTGAATTTGAGGTTAGCCGCCCGCATTTTAAGGAAAACTGCCTTCAATCGCGTGAGGTGTTCATCAAAAGTTTTGCTGAACACGATAACATCGTCGAGGTAGATTAGACAAGAATCCCACTGGAGCCCAGCGAGGACCAGCTCCATCAGGCGCTGGAACGTCGCCGGAGCCGAGTGAAGACCCATGGGAAGTCTGTTGAATTGGAACAGTCCCTGCGGCGTGCGAAAGGCCGTCTTTGGTTTGGATGCGTCATCAAGGGGTAGCTGCCAAAACCCCGAGAGGAGATCCAAGGTGGAGAAGTAGTGCGCACCTGCTAAGGCATCGAGCGACTCGTCCATCCTGGGAAGCGGGTAGGCGTCGGCCACAGAAATCTTATTAAGTTTCCTGAAGTCAAGACAAAAGCGGAGGCTCCCGTCGTGCTTCTTAACAAGAACGATCGGCGCCCCCCATGGGCTATTTAATGGCGCAATGACATCGGCCGCCAACATATCGTTGACGGCCACCCGTACATGTTCCTTCTCGGCCGGGCTCAACCGGAATGGGTTTTGACGAATTGGAGCGGCATCCCCCATGTCGATGTGGTGGCTTAGCAATTTAGTGCAGCCAATGTCGAATTTGTTTTGACTGAAAACGTCGGCGAAATTGCTCAGCAGCGTGCGTAATTTAGCATACTGTAATGGTGACAAATCGGCAGAAGTGGAGCAAGGCGCGTTGAGCCATCCTGTGTCAGGACCTGGCTTGGCAACGGAAGAGGACTCGTCCCTTACGTGACCCACGATCACATCTTCTGACGGGGCTGGCGTCGCGTTAGCAAGCACCATTCCCTGACAGATAACGGCCATTTCCAATCCTGCGTTAAGGACCTGGATAAAGGGGTCGTGGTCGCTTCGCACGAGCGTTTGTGCACACACGAGGTCCGACACCCGCTCAGCTGAACGCGAAGGCCCGATCACAGCACCCCCCATGAACGTGTCGTAGTCAAGGGGTTTACGAAACCGGAGGGGAACTAACATCTGAGAGCCGGGAGGAATGTGAATTGTACAGGCCGCCAACGCCTGCACCGTCGTAGATGCGGAGTGCAACCGAGTGGGTGTGGGCAGGAAGGCCATGCGTCGGCCGGAGGGGAGCTCAATACACCCTTTGTTAATGAGAATTTTAATGGGCATCTTCCCCAAGAAATCTGTTCCGAGGAGGCACGGAACGGCGAGGGTTGATAAAACCAAAATGGGCCCAACTAATTGGACGTCAGCAATGCGGATCTGAGCATTGATCCGTCCGGTGATGCCCAACGAATTCCCATTTGCGGCATAGCATGGCACATCAACTGGCTGCAAGGGATGGCATGTATCGGGCAGAATGTTATAAATCATGTCTGAAATGATGGTCGCCGACGCACCCGTATCGATCAACATATGAACATCAACGCCCTCGATGGAACCCACTACGGCAGAGGACCCTGCCGCTGCGGCAACGACCCTATGGGCCAACTCGGACCATTGACCTGGTCCGAGTGCCCGGTTGCTCAATGATGGGCCCGAATACCCCTCCTCCGAAGCATGACCCCCCTGTGTGGTGTGAGGGTGCGTGCTTGTTGTAAGTGGGGGCCGAGAGTGCGAGGTGTCGTGACTCGCCTGGGTATGCCGAGGATACGGTGGTGGGCGAGGCGCTGGAAGTCCTGAAGTCCGGCGTCGGGGGACCCGGCAGCCGGACGCCACATGGCCCCGAAGGCCACAGTTGTGGCAGATGATGGACGCCCCGTCCCGGCGCGAGGTTGGCCAGTCCCACTGGTGGCGATCTCACTGGGATCGCCAGTTGGACGATCCGCGACTTTCTGTTTCCGCGAAGGCTTGATGAGGCCCTGAATGCACGTCATAGGTTTGTGCATCAGGTGGGCCTGCGCAGGCGGCGATGGTCGTGTCCTCATCGCAATTGAGGTGTGCTTGGATGCACCTGGCAGCACGTAGCGACGTGAAGTCGTCGTCGTCGGTGGCTGTCGGCATGGCAACTCGAAGCTGGCGGGCCAAGCTCATGAGCTTCTGCAGCACGAGTGACTCCACAGCGTCTTCATCCATGCGAGGGTAGGCAACCTGTGCCATGGCCAGCAGCGTGCTGCGGTACCCCATCGCCGACTCGGAGGCCTTCTTCCTCCTCGCATCGAAGCGGCGACGTGCTTCGGACGGGGGTCCATAAATCAGCTGCATCTGATGAAGGGCATCCGTGAGCGTGGCACGTTTCGCCCGTGGCACCACAAGGAGTGCTGCGAGGGCGTCGTCGTCGAGCATGGCCGGGAGGCCCTGGAGCGCTTCATCCTCCGACCAGCCGGACGTCTCTATAAGAGAGACGAACCGGCGTTCGAACGCTGCCCACTCACCCCCCTCTGAAGAATATGCCTTGAGTTCCGGCAGGCGTTGCTGGATGTGAGCCCCGCGCTCGTTGCCTGGCGACCCAGCTGAAGCTGGCTTCGCGTTCGCAGCGCTGTCACCCGGCGGTGAGGGACGCAGCGCTGATGACGCGGCGTTGCTAGGTTGCAGACAGCTGTCACCCGGCGGTGAGGGACACAGCGCTGATGACGCGGCGTTGTTTGGTTGGACCGTGCTGGGCCCAGAAGTGACGTTGCTCCCAGCGGTCATTGCTCCCCCGGTGGAAGTGATGTCACTCCCAGCAGCCACTGCTCCCCCGGCAGAAGTGACGGCACACCCGGATGTATTTGGGCCGGGAACGGCTGTCAACTTTGTGTTGGAGCCGGCGAGATGGCGCGGCCGCTGTGCCACCTCTCTCCCTCCTGTCTCCGCCTGTGAGCGACGCATGTCGTCCAGGATGGAGACGGTGGCGTGGAGCAGCTCAGTGAGGCGAAGCAGCGTTTCCTCCATTGCTGCTCCCGACGCTGGAGAGGGGACGGCCGGTGGAGCAGACAGCTGCTCAGCCGGCGGTGCGGCATCGTCGGCCGGCATTGGCCGCCCCATCGCTCCTTGCTCCTCGACATCGCCGTCAGGACTGAAGGTACGTGGCTTACTTCTTGTCTCCATGGCCACTTCTGACGCCAAATGTAACGGGTTCCGGAGACACTTGTAGAGGTAACTTCTTTATTACAATTCAACAGCACTCCAACAGTCCAGTCCAACAGTCCAACAGTCCAACACCCACAGCCTAGCTACACTACTCTGGCTACGCTCTGGAACTCGCCCTCACACGGACGTAGTGCCGGGAGTTCCAGCGTCCCACCACTGGCCCTCACAACGTCTCAGGGTTCTCAGATGGCTGGTCTTGGGTCTTGGGTTTTGAGCTCCCCTCTTATGCCTAGTCCCCAACGAGGGGTGGGGCCGTGTGCGCCCCCAGATATCCCACAGAGCACACACAGCCCCCCCCGTTGGTGGCGCCAAGGGGCTTAAGCACCTGGGCCGCCCGGGAACCCAACGCCTGGCGCCAAGAGGCTTAAGCGTCTGGGCCGCCTGGGAACCCAGCGCCCAGCGCCAAGGGGCCCAAGCGCCTGAGCCGCCCAAGGTCCCAGAGCCCCCAGCAGCCCCTCCCTTCTTATGTCACTACAGTAATATTGACTGGGCCTGCAGTAGTATCTACCGACTATATCGTAGTAACGACTAACTGTATAGTATCTGCTGACTCTATAATAGTATCCACTGACTATAGTAGTAACTACTAACTCTATAGCAGTATCTACTCACTCTATAATATTATCTACTGACTCTAGTAGCTACTCAACGTGGTAGTATTGACTGTATAGTAGTATATACTGACTGTAGCAGTATTGACTGACTGTAGTAGTATATACTGACTGTTTTAGTATCTACTAACTCTATATAGCAGTATCTAACAACTCGATAGCAGTATCTACTATCACTACAGCAGTGCATATTGACTGGTGGTACCTGCTATGATTACAGCAGTGCATACTGCTGTGGTGGTACATACTATGATTACAGCAGTGTATACTGCTGTGGTGGTACCTATGATTACAGCAGTGCATACTGCTGTGGTGGTACATGCTATGATTACAGCAGTGCATACTGCTGTGGTGGTACATACTATGATTACAGCAGTGCGTACTGCTGTGGTGGTACATACTATGATTACAGCAGTGTATACTGCTGTGGTGGTACCTATGATTACAGCAGTGCATACTGCTGTGGTGGTACCTGCTATTATTACAGCAGTGCATATTGACTGTACTCACCACTCACCCTCACCACTCACAACTCATCCTCACCACTAACCACTCACCCCACCACTCACTACTCACCACTCACCCTCACCACTCACCCTAACCACTCACCCTCACCACTAACCCTCACCACTCTCCCTCACCACTCACCCTCACCACTCACTACTCACCTCACCACTCACCCTCACTACTCACCCTCACCACTCACCACTCACCACTCACCCTCACCACTCACCACTCACCACTCACTCTCACCACTCACCCTCACCATTCACCCTCACCATTCACCCTCACCACTCACCACTCACCGTCACAACCACCACTCACCCTCACCACTCACCACTCACCCTCACCATTCAGCTTCACCACTCACCCTCACCACTCACCCTCACCATTCACCCTCACAACCACCACTCACCCTCACCACTCACCCTCACCACTCATGCTCACCACTCACGCTCACCACTCACCACCACTCACCACTCACCCTAACCACTCACCACTCACCCTCAACACTCACCCTCACCACCACTCACCCTATTCCCGTTTCAAAAACGTGCTTGCGTGTCGCCAAGTATGCTTAACATTTTGAACACACACATTCACAAATTTAGCTTTTGACATTTAACATACAAAACGTCAGCTTGTACCACTGTCATCATATCAGGTACCACCACAGTGATGGTGAGTGGTGAGGGTGAGTGGTGAGCGGTGAGGGTGAGTGGTGAGGGAGAGCGGTGAGTTGTGAGGGTGAGTAGTGAGGATGAGTGGTGAGTGGTGAGGGTGAGTAGTGAGGATGAGTGGTGAGTGGTGAGGGTGAGCGGTGAGTGGTGAGGGTGAGTAGTGAGGGTGAGTGGTGAGGGTGAGTGGTGAGCGTGCGTGGTGAGAGTGAGTGGTGATGGTGAGGGTGAGTAGTGAAGAAGAGTGATGAGTGG
>JAAXLI020001251.1:66043-87350 GCA_014621495.2 Entosphenus tridentatus | reverse complement strand
GCGGCCGCCGGACGCCATCTTGGGCGGGGCTGCTGCGATGAAGCCGCCGGACGCCATCTTGGGAGGGGCTGCTACCACGCGGCCGCCAGACGCCATCTTGGGCGGGGCTGCTGCGATGAAGCCGCCGGACGCCATCTTGGGCGGGGTTGCTGCCACGCGGCCGCCGGACGTCATCTTGACGGAGCCGCAAAATACGCGGGAAGCGGGAATGGAGACGCTCGAGGCATTGAACATTCACCGCGGATATCACCTTCCTGAAATCTAGGAATTTGTTGCCGGGGGCGATTGGAGTGTGTTCACGTGGCGGTTCGAGTCAGCCTTTCGATCCGTACGATGGACGGAGGCGGAGGCACTGGAGGCGCTGCTCACGCTGCTAGATGATGTCTCCCTGGTGGTCTTTCGATCCATCCCGGCGACCAAGAAGAAGACGCTTCATGACGCTTTCACGGAAATGGCGGAGTTTTACGAACCGCCGACGGCGGCTACCAGGAAATGTATGTCACGTCGTCGAGGACCAGAGGAATCGCCCTTGGCCTACCGAGGGGCGCTGTTGGCGCTGGCCATGGCCGCCTACCCCGACTCGTCAGCTGATCTCCTGGATCCTCTCATCCTTTCCAGGATGATTGAGCTGGCCCAGGAACTAAACATCTCGTTGACGGTATGCGGCCACGAACCGCTTATGTCGCGATGGGTGGCGCGCTGCTTGGATGCCAAGTTCAACCTGAAACGCTGGGATCAGATGGCGGCATGGACGAGGAATCCCAAAATAGATGGTGCACCGTTGGGGTGGTCTCCACGTCGGGTCGTCCATGGCTCCGATGACTCCGGCGACGACGAGATGATGGCTGCTGTTCCTCGCTGGGTCCCGAAACGCTGACTGCGCGACCAGCGTGATGGGGCTGGTCGAACACGTGCAGGGCCCGGGACGAGCGACCACCAGGCGACGACGGCCACGTGTTTTAGGTGTGGCCGACGAGGCCATTTCACCCGGGATTGCCACTGCTGACCTCAGCCTTCTCAGCTCCCGTCGGGACGGCTTCGATCTCCTCCACCGGACGCAGATCCACGACACCCTCAGGCGAGTTGGAACACATCAGACACCCGGCAGGTTTTGTCACATCACCCATCCACTCGCACACATTATTGCGCTCCGGACGGTAATTGTGGTGCACCTGTGTCGATGCCACACTCTGCGACACAATGGAAAAAATTGGCCCGTAGGGTGATAGCAGCCGCGTCGGGCTCATCGACGGTACGGGGTACCATTGATGGGATCGAGGTTCGTATTTTGGTGGACACAGGCGCGTCTGCCACCATCATTTCCGATGTAATTTTTCATCTCCTGTCCATTCCCACGTCACGGATCCGACCGGTTAATGACGCGTGTGTTGCTGCTAATGGGGGTAGCATGGGTATTTTCGGACAAGTTGATGTGCGCATTGCTATCGGGAATATTACCGCGGAGGGACCAGTGTTTATTTCTCGCTCACTGGCCGTCCCATGCCTATTAGGCACCGATTTCTTGCGCCGCATGCCAGTTAAGATACTTGTCGACCAAGGTTGCTTAGAAATGCCAGGGGGCCGTAGGATGTCGTTCCTGCCTTCCCTGCTGAGCCGTTCGCCCCTGGGTAATGCAGTTAACGCGATTGTTGCTGCCATGGTAGAGGTGCCGTCGGGCTCGCAAATGCTTATTCCGCTGCGTTACCGAAAGCCTTTGGATGCTGTGAACGGTGCGACGGGTGTGCTGTTATTCCCGTCGAATTCGGTGGCTAAATATTTTTCCCTGGTAGCGGCTCAAACTATCGTTCGACCGGGTCAGGCCCCGTTCATACAAGTGTTGAATGGGGGCCCGAACCGGGTTGTCGTTCCGGCTGGATCGGTATTGGCTCACGCCACTACCGATTTCACCAGCTTTGAGGGTAAACCACCCATTAAAATAGCCGCTGATGGACCTCGATACGATCGCTCACAGGATCGATGGATCGCAGATTTGTGCGGGGAAAATACATCTTTGTCGACAACGCAAAGGAGCGCTTTGCATTCATTATTGTTAGAGTACGCTGACGTTTTCAGTAAAAACGATTTGGATCTCGGCCATACCTCGCACTTGTCACACCATATTGACACCGGTGCGGCGGGACTGATTTGTATGCACCTGCATCGCATGAGCCCTGCTGAAAGGGAACACGTGTGCGGCGCGGTGGACGATATGTTGGCAGCTGATATTATTTTGCCGTCCAACAGTCCTTGGGGTGCGCCGGTGGTGCTGGTTAAAAAAAAAAGATGGTGGGACGAGGTTTTGAATAAGATATCCATGGCAGATGCATACCCCTTGCCACGGATGGAGGACTCATTGGACGCTTTGTCAGGGGCAAATTTTTTCTCCACCCTCGACCTGTTGTCTGGGTTTTGGCAGCTTCCCCTCGATGACGCGTCATAACCAAAAACGGCGTTCCGCACGCCACAAGGCCTCTTTGAGTTTAACTGGTTACCCATGGCCTTTAATGCGGCACCGGCGACGTTCCAACGCCTGATGGAACTGGTGATGGCGGGGCTGCAGTGGGAAACATGCCGCATATATTTGGACGATATCATCGTATTCAGCCGCACGTTCGAGGAACACCTCCAACGCCTGGAAACTGTTTTTCAGAGGATGCGCTCGGCTGACCAAAAATTTAAACCAAAGAAATGCCACCTTTTGCAACGGTCCGTCCGATACTTGGGTCACATCGTCAGTTCGGACGGTGTGTCCACGGACCCTCAGAAAACGGAGTGTGTCTGAGAGTGGCCCACGCCCACATCGGTGGGCGATGTACGGCAGTTTATTGGATTTGCATCCTACTATCGCCGTTTTGTTCAGAACTTCGCGACATTGGCTAAGCCACTGCATGTTCTGACGGGAAAGAAGTATAGGGTAGCAGTGGAGTAACGGAAGAAGTATAGGGTAGCAGTGGAGTAACGGAAGAAGTATAGAGAAGCAGTGGAGTACAGGCAGAAGTATAGAGAAGCAGTGGAGTACAGGAAGAAGTATAGTGTAGCAGCTGGAGTGAGACAGAGAAGCCGCGAGAGAGCGGCTGGAGTGAGACGGAGAGACCGCGAGAGAGCGGCTGGAGTGAGATGGAGAGACCGCGAGAGAGCGGCTGGAGTGAGATGGAGAGACCGCGAGAGAGCGGCTGGAGTGAGTTGGCGAGACCGCGAGAGCGCAGCGAGAGTGAGGCGGAGAGAAGAGTGAGTCAGAGCGACCGCAAGAGGGCGGCTGGACTGTGACGGAGGAGCGGTAAGGAGAGTCGCGAGAGATGGCAGAGCGGAGCGAGCGAGACCGGCGGAGCGCAGCGAGCGAGCGGAGAACGCTTTGGAGAATGTTACTGTGCTGCGTTAGTAGAAATAAAGTGACGACAGAAAAGCAAGAAGTTGTACAGCACTACACATGCATAATTGCTGTGGTGGTGCAGTAATCTTCTCGAAAACCAGACCGTTTACTGTGAAGGAGATTGTGAGTTCTCATGCGAGCGAATCATACTCCTCACGAACGTAAGATGGCGTTTCTGAACCATATCAACCTCTTTTAGGTACCATGCACGGTGTCCATGTCTTTGCTCCATAGATGAGAGGATATTACCACTGCCCTGTACATTTGACACTGTATTCATCTTCATTCCTGATAGTGACTAGAAGCTGGAGGACCGACTGCCAACCAAAGTACAGTCCTTCTTGATCCTCTCTTCAACTTCATGACTGAGGCATTCGCCCACACTGGGGTTACAGGGCAATTCACGTAAAAAAAACGTTAACGTCAGTAGAAATCTCTTGGTCAGGTTATAGTTGTATATGTCGGATTATGTAATTTTGATCAAAATAATAAAAATTTAAAATAAATTGAAAAATGCATAAATCGTGGAATTTATGCTAATGTATGTAATTATATGCATAAATTATGATAACCATGGAGATACTCGTATTAATTTATGCGAATGCTTGCGATTATGTTAATGTGTGCAGTTATGATCATTAGGCTTAGCTTCGTTATCCAAAGTTGTATCAATCAGGATAAAACGATTATCTTTGATTAAACATTTATTGATTATCTTAGTGTGTTTATGTTATGTTAGGTCTCCAAATTCATATCTCAACGCAGGATACAGTTCTTATAAATAAGAGTTTTGCATGGACTTGGAAAGAAACACTCAACCACTTTGTGTTAAGAATTTTAATTCTAAACAAACATATGCCACTCTAATATGCAAAGGCGAAAGCATTCGTCCATAAATTCATTGGCGAGATTATGCAATTAACGAAAATTAATTACTAAAACACTTCTAACAACCGTAATTTCTCCTTTCCCACCGCACATCTTATTAATTCCACCGCGCAATGAGCATATACGGCAGTAGGGAGAGTTCTTAAAACAGGCATGCAGCGATATTCATATGAAGGCAATAAAAGCAACTTATTATACCCCAAAGGCGAAAGTATACGTCAATAGATTCATCGGCAAGAATATATATTTGACGAAATGTCTTGGAATAATGGTGTGCGACGGTGTGCGTGCCCTTTTAAGGGAGATTCTTATCTCTGGCTAAGCTTTAATTATTTAATAGGCAAAGTTCTATGACAAAGAAACAGGTTTAACACGATACTATCTCTCTGTGGGCGTGTAGATTCGTGGCGAAGGTTTCAAAAGTTTAGCGTACATCGATGCATCTATTGGTCGTTTATAAAAAAACGAAAAGAAAGCAAAATGTAAAAACTAAGGCTCTTATAAATGGCGCATTCTAATCACTCGAGGAGTCGCGATGCCTTCACGGCCAGCTGATGGTTCATGTCATTTGTAATTAGTCTTCTGATAATTGGCTAGGGTTGATACGATTGTGTGGGTGGGATGGATAGTCTCTTAGATAAGTCCTTGTGTGAGTGCTGGGGATGTAGATGTGTGCGTGTATGTGCTTCCTTGGGTTTGTGAGTGGGGGAGGTGATACGAACGGCTCGGAGTTTTCCTCTTGCACGTGCGGGGTTGCAGCCGCGACTTTCTCCGCTGGGAGATGAGCGGCGTCGGCTCGCTTCTGTTCATGGAGAGGCGTGCTCGCTGGGTGGTGCCCGGTGGGGCTTGGCGGCACTTCGGCGCTGGCACTCGTACTCTGTAGCTCTGACGGCGCGGCGGCCCTCGTTCACTTGTGCGCTGGCAGGCTGGCACCTGTGCTCGGGCACTCTCTCTCTCTCCACTGCTAGATGAGTGGCGTCGGCACGACGCTCGCCGTCGTGGTGCACGATGATTCCGTCGTTGGATAGCGCGCAGCTCCTCTTCCTCACGGGCGGCCGATCATGCTCTTTCCACTGCTCCATTCTCTCTGGCGATGCACGATGGCTCTCGTCGCTCATCTGCTGCTGTTGGTCCTTTGCGATGCTCGCTTGGTCGATGCTTGGCGATTTCCGCCCTTTTCTCCAGGTTGATTGCTTGTTGTCGCTCTGGCGATGAACGATGCTCTCGTTCGTTGCTGGGTTGACGTTGGGTGTCTTCGTTGGCTCGAGAATGATAACTGGAATCTCCGTCAGTTTCACTCACACCTTGGCGGCTCGGTGTAGCGATTCTTCTTAGGTGGTACAGACCTCGGCTTGGCTTAGCACGTCGCTACTCAGCGAGCATCGCCATTCTGGGTGATGAGAGAGCTCCTCCGTTGGAGGTGATGAGCTAAGCCCCGATGAGCTCCGACGATCTCCGATGGTCTGAGCTCCGATGAGCTCCGAAGATCTCCGATGAGCTCCGATGGTCTCCGATGAGCTGCGATGGTCTGAGTTGAGATGATCGTGTCTGATATATATCTGGAAAACCACTCAGCTTCTGCGATGTCTTCAAAGGACCGGACATATACATTTTTCGTTTGTGTGCGTGGACACAACTGCGTCCGTGTGTGTCCGTGTGTGTGCGATTTATTGGAGGAATAAAGTTCAAGCGAAGCAGCTGTCCGTAATAATTTACCTGGAAAGAGGGGGGGGGGTCTTCCTCGCGAAACGGCGTCACAGATGAGTCATCAGGCTAAAACCAGACTGACGATTCGCGTTCGCACCGAGAATTACATAATCATAATCAACGTTTTTGGGTTTAGATTATGAATATTGGTCGCGAAAGCCTTCGTGTTAAACGAGTTATATAATCCCTTCCCTCGCTCTGGGCGTTATCCTTTGTCTCACACAGCTTTAAGTTGTTCGTTTTCTGTTTGGAAGTTAATATGAGACTCACTTTACTGCTTATAGTATTATTGTAAGTTGATTGTAAGTGATTCAAGGTATGTTGTAGCCGTGTTCACAGTATTTCCATCGTGGTTTGGTTTCTTTATGGGGAGATGTTATTTTCTTGTTTGTGCAAATCTTTCTATCCGTGCTGCGGGAAGACAAAGGCGGGCGGGGCTCCCTCTCCACAGAGCACACTGTAATCCTGCACCCCGGCTTGTGCGTGTGTCTTTAATTAGAGTGAGGATAAGGATAGATGTTTGCTTAATCGTCGTGGCTAAGTTGGTAACTTTGTTTAACTAATATGGCTCAAAGCCCGTCGGTTTGATGCAAGAACAGACTTAAGTGTTTAGCCCAAAGCTTATAAATAGCGGACAATGGCTCAAAAAGGGATGCCAAGGTTGCAAGCTCACAGGTTGAAGACATACAGTGAGGGGAAAAAAGTATTTGATCCGCTGCTGATTTTGTACGTTTGCCCACTGACAAATAAATGATTAGTCTATAATTTTAATGGTAGGTTTATTTGAACAGTGAGAGACAGAATAACAACAACACAATCCAGAAAAACGCATGTCAAAAATGTTATACATTGATTTGCATTTTAATGAGGGAAATAAGTATTTGACCCTGTTGTATCTATACCCCTTTTTTAAATTAATATTAAGAATAATTCTGCCAACATATCTAATTTTTTTAATAGACACGGGGCAACTTGGGAGCAAACAAAGACGAGCGAAAAACCCGTTTCCCCACTTCCACGGACAACAGATGCACGCACACCTCGCTCCAAAAGGCCAGAAAGCATGAAAGAGACAGCAATAAAATGTCATAAAACCTCCCCGAATTTTCACACAAGGGGAATTGCAAGGGGGTGTTAGGATAACACCCACACTTCAGAAGCCCCCCTCACAATACAAAAATATTGCATTGGCAACAAGAAAACACAGACGGGTTTTTGAACCATGTTAGTTAAACAAAGTTACCAACTTCGCCATGAAGATTAAGCAAACATTATCTATCCTCGCTCCAATTGGAAACCAGACTACAGTCTGCACCAGGGTCGCGATTCATCATTTGTTAATTAAATACTGACATTATTTACCTTTAATAATTTCTACGCGACATGACCGAAGCATCAAAGAATAATTATGGCAGTCAGGGTCGCTCCTAAGCCAAACACAAACAAATTCCCTAGCCGGGATATCAGATAAAATAATAACAAGCTAAGTCAAATAATAAGTACGGAATTAGAGTGGATCTCCTAGGAGAATTAAGGGCAGAGAAATCTATCATAATTAACCAACAGGCAACACTCCAGGGAAAGCGAGCAGCTCACAACCGTCTTTGTCTTTCCGAGAGAAACGGCCACAGAGCAGGCACAAAGCCAGGAAATGGCCCTCATAAAAGCTCGTGGCGAGCGGGCGACGGCTCGAGAAAGGAAATTAACAATGCCTCTAAAAAAAAAACACACGCGCAGTGTGCTCCACGCGGTGGAGCATAGCCGTCTTTGTCTCCCCGCAGCACGGACAGCAAGATTTGCGCACGTGAGCAAATAACATTTCCCCATAGGAAGATCAAACCACGATGGAAATACCGTGAACACGGCTATGGCATACCTTGAGTCGCTTGCAATCAAATCACAATGATACTAAGCAGCCAAATGAGTCGCATTTTAACTTCCAAACCAAAAACAACTTAAGCTGTGTGAGACAAAGGATAAACGCCCAGAGCGAGGGAAGGGATTATATAAATCTCTTAACGCGTAGGCTTTCGCGACCAATATTATTCATAATCAAAAACGTGGATTATGATTTTGCAACCTCGGTACGAACGCGAATCGTCGGTCTGGTTTAGTTTGATGACTCATGTGACGCCGGTTCGCGAGGAAGCCCCTACCCCTCCTTCCAGAATTATTGCGGGCAGCTGTGTCTTTGAAAAACCTTTCCTCCAATAAAGCACATACAGACACACACACACGCGACACACACGGACGCGGATGTGTCCACGCACACAAACAAATGGGGGGTTATATGGTTCCGGCCTTTGAACAACTCGGGAAGGGCCGAGTGGATTTTCCCGATATAAGCCGAGGCAAAATCCCTTCAAACATATCCCACCGGGGGTACCACCGGGATCTCGCCGGGGCTCAGGCCCCCCCATCTCATCTCGACACCACCGGGGCTCAGGCCCCCATCTCATCTCGTCACCGACAACGAAGGAGCTCTTCCGTCATCCAGAATGACGATGTTCGCGGGATAGCGACGTGCATTGACAAGCTGAGGTCTGCACCACCTAAGAAGAATTGCTACACTGAGCCGCCGAGCTGTGAGTGAAACTGATGAAGATTCCAGTTATCACTCTCGAGCCAACAACTTCAACCCAACGTCAATACCAGCAACGAACGAAAGCATCGTTCATCGCCAGAGCGACAACCAACGAGAACCGACTCGTCATCCAGCAGTGGAGAGAGAGAGCGCGCCACCGCGCCGTCAGCTACAAGAACGCGCCACCGCGCCGTCAGCTACCGAGAACGCTCCACCGCGCCGTCAGCTACAAAGAACGCGCCACCGCGCCATCAGCTACCGAGAGCGCGCCACCGCGGCGTCAGCTACAAAGAACGCGCCACCGCGCCGTCAGTTACCGAGAACGCGCCACCGCGCCATCAGCTACCGAGAGCGCGCCACCGCGGCGTCAGCTACAAAGAACGCGCCACCGCGCCGTCAGTTACCGAGAACGCGCCACCGCGCCGTCATCTACAAGAGCACGCCACCGCACCGTCAGCTACAAGAGCGCGCCACCACGCCGTCAGCTACAAGGGCGCGCCACAGCGCCGTCCGCTACCGAGAGCGCACCACCGCGCCGTCAGCTACCGAGAGCGCACCACCGCGCCATCAGCTACCGAGAGCGCGCCACCGCGCCGTCACCTACAAAGAACGCGCCACCGCGCCGTCAGTTACCGAGAACGCGCCACCGTGCCGTCAGCTACCGAGAGCGCGCCGTCAGTTACCGAGAGCGCGCCACCGCGCTGTCAGCTACAAAGAACGCGCCACCGCACCGTCAGCTACCGAGGGCCGCCAAGCGCCGCCGGGCACCACCCAGCGGGCAAGTCTCTCCACGAACAGCAGCGGGCCGACGCCACTCACCTCCCAGCGGAGAAAGTCGCGGCTGCAACCCGCACGGGCGAGAGGAAATCTCCGGATCGGTCGTATCACCTCCCCCACTCACAGACTCAAGGAAGCACATACACACACACACAGCTACTCTCCGCGGGGCATGCAAGAATTTATCCAAGAGTCAATCCACCTCTCTCACAATGGGACCCACCCTAGACAATCATCAAAATACTAATTATAAAGTTGGAACACCAGCTGGCCGTGAGGAATCGTGGCCCTCTGAGTAATTACGAATCCGTCGGTTATAAGAGTGTGAAATTTTTCTTGCCTTTTTATTTTCGTTTCTCTTATCGCATAAACGACCAATAGATTAATCGATGCAAACTAAAACTCTCGAAATCCTCATTGCGAATCGATACGTTACGGAGAGAGAAAATCGTGTCAAACCTGTTTCTTTGAACACACGCACCCACCCACTATTGTCGAACATTTCGTTAACACATAATCTTGCCAATGAATCTATTGACGTATACTTTTGCCTTTGCATGTTAGAGTGTCATAGGTGTTTAGAATAAAAATTGCTGAAAACAGAAGTATCTCGAGTGTTTCTTTACAAGTCCATGCAAAACTGTCTTCTTCATAAGAACTGTAACCTGCGTTGAGATATGAACTTGGAGACCTAACATAACATAAACACACTAAGATAATCGGTAAATGTTTAATCAAAGATAATCGTTTTATCCCGATTGATACTACTCTGGATAACGAAGCTAAGCCTAATTATCATAACTGCATACATTAACATAATCGCAAGCGTCCGCATACATCAATATGATTATCTCCGTGATTATCATAATTTATGCATATCATTTACACACATTAACATAATTTATGCGATTTACGCATTTTTTTTATTCATTACATTTTATTACTTTTATCAAATTTCTTAATCGGAACATATACAACAACCCCTCTGCAAAACATGACTTAGTACTTGGTGGCAAAACCCTTGTTGGCAATCAGAGGTCAGACGTTTCTTGTAGTTGGCCACCAGGTTTGCACACATCTCAGGAGGGATTTTGTCCCACTCCTCTTTGCAGATCTTCTCCAAGTCATTAAGGTTTCGAGGCTGACGTTTGGCAACTCGAACCTTTAGCTCCCTCCACATATTTTATATGGGATTAAGGTCTGGAGACTGGCTAGGCTACTCCAGGACCTTAATGTACTTCTTCTTGAGCCACTCCTTTGTTGCCTTGGCCGTGTGGTTGGGTCATTGTCATGGTGGAATACCCATCCACGACCCATTTTCAATGCACTAGCTGAGGGAAGGAGTTTTTCACCCAATATTTGACGGTACATGGCCCCGTCCATCGTCCCTTTGATGCGGTGAAGTTGTCCTGTCCCCTTAGCAGAAAAACACCCCCAAAACATAATGTTTCCACCTCCATGTTTGACGGTGGGGATGGTGTTCATAGGGTCATAGGCAGCATTCCTCCTCCTCCAAACACGGCGAGTTGAGTTGATGCCAAAGAGCTCCATTTTGGTCTCATCTGACCACAACACTTTCACCCAGTTGTCCTCTGAATCTTTCAGATGTTCATTGGCAAACTTCAGACGGACATGTATATGTACTTTATTGAGCAGGTAGGATCTTGCGGGGACTGCAAAATTTCAGTCCTTCACGACGTAGTGTGTTACCAACTGTTTTATTGGTGGCAATGGTCCCAGCTGCCCTAAGATCATTGACAAGATCCTCCCGTCTAGTTCTGGGCTGATTCCTCACCGTTCTCATGATCATTGCAACTCCACGAGATGAGATCTTGCATGGAGCCCCAGGCCGAGGGAGATTGACAGTTCTTTTGTGTTTCTTCCATTTGCGAATAATCGCACCAACTGTTGTCACCTTCTCACCAAGCTGCTTGGCGATGGTCTTGTAGCCCATTTCAGCCTTGTGTAGGTCTACAATCTTGTCCCTGACACCCTTGGAGAGCTCTTTGGTCTTGGCCATGGTGGAGAGTTTGGAATCTGATTGATTGCTTCTGTGAACAGGTGTCTTTTATACAGGTAACAAGCTGCGATTAGGAGCACTCCCTTTAAGAGTGTGCTCCTAATCTCAGCTCGTTACCTGTATAAAAGACACCTGGGAGCCAGAAATATTTCTGATTGAGAGGGGGTCAAATACTTATTTCCCTCATTACAATGCAAATCAATTTATAACGTTTTTGACATGCGTTTTTCTGGATTTTGTTGTTGTTATTCTGTCTCTAACTGTTCAAATAAACCTACCATTAAAATTATAAACTGATCATTTCTTTGTCAGTGGGCAAACGTACAAAATCAGCAGGGAATCAAATACTTTTTTCCCTCACTGTAGGTCTCGCAGAGCGATGTCTACGACTCGCAGGTCTCGGCACAAGCCTAGCATTAAGTGCAGAGTTCGCAAGCTCATAGGGCTTGAATCTTTTTGGGCACGAACTGACGAAGGTTGCACAGATTTCCAGGTTTAAAACACGAACCAAGAAAAGTTGCAGAGGTGGCATGGTTGCACAGCTGAACTGCACTTCGGTAAGGCTGCGAGGTGTCTCCTGTTCCTGATACTATAACTCTGTAATGATACATGTTGGATGTGACCCAGAAATGCTTTGTTATAACATAATTTTCTACATCTGCCTGTTGTAAGCAAAGATTCCTCAAACCCACTTTCTCTACACAAGGGTCGTCTTTCAAAGGGGTGGTCCTCATGCAGCAATAGATTTACAAAAAGTTGAAAATTAAGTCATTGATCTGAGTGTTAATGACTTTGGACTCAGACTCTTTTGTCACTGTCAACCCCCAGTGCCTTTTTGGGAGAGCCGCACAGCTGGTTTCCCTCCAGATCCAAAAACTTTTTAGTTGAAGGGATCCCGTCTGGCACCGAACCCAGACCTTCATTCATACAGCTCACCACGTGCCCATTACTCACCTTCCCTAATCAGCGTGGTGACGAATGGCCAAATAACCGAATGCGTTTGCCCAAAGGCTGCACACGTGCATATATAGGATTTTGAGAGTTTCAAAAATGTTAAAAGCGTGGATTAAGGAACCCAAGAGATTATTTGGTGAAGTAAAAGGCGTTGTATCTGTATAAAAACCAGTTGACGGCTCTCCCCAATGGAGTGTTTGACCAACTCGTGAATTTGAAGGCATTGCATCTGTACGACAACCAGCTAACGACTCTCCCCAATAGAGCGTTTGACCACCAGACCCAGCTGTACTGCCCTGAGACTGACTAGAAACTCGGCTGAGATTCGCTTCTGAGTGGTGGGTCCAGTCGCCCCGTGAATCTGGAATGTGAGTTACTTTTGTACAACAAGAGCAGCAAGATGACAGTTTAACCCTCATGATCACATCTCTTTCTTCTTCCCAATGTCCAAAGTTACGTCTCAATTTCACCATCTCTCAAACCCCGTTCAATGCCATCTTACTCGTCACCCATCCTAAACTTCTTCCTGGTCGTGTAAATCAGAAATATTTGTTGTCGCAGTAATTGCATAGTACAGGGCAATGCACGGTGTGTAGTAGTTACAGTGGTTAAGACAGATTGTGTTCAGTTTGTAATGCGGTTGGTAGTCACCACTAGTCGTGTGTTCACTCGTAAATACAGCAACTGTCTACATGTGGTGTCTGTGTTCACATACTTGCTCTGTACAGATGGCTTAGGCCTCAGGGTGCCTCTGACATTTAGATTATATGCGAATTTAAATTTCAATTATCATTGTTAAGAGCGGGGAGAGAGATATAAAGCCACGTGGTTACTGTGCAGCCAAGTGGTATCAGTGTTTGAGTGTTTTGCCCACCCTTCTCACGTCACGTTACTACAAAGGCGACACACTACTGAGGAATCAAAATAATTTATATTTCACGCATGCATGTGGAAGATAAAAATACACACGCTTGTGTGAAATAATTACGTCGATGTAAAATCGTGTAAATTTAGAAACATGCGTTTAGAGTAGTTGACTGCAATACATTTCTATGCTATATGCCACTTCGTTGCGCTTTCATTTGTCGCTTTTTAAAAAGAGCTATATCGCTCAGTGAGGCCTTACCTGGTAAAATAAAAATAAAACGTTTTTATTTTAATAGTATACTATGAGATACCATTTTAAAGGTGTTTTGGTGACCTCGTTGTCTAACTTATTAGCTGATAGCGACTCTATCGGTATTGACCTATGTGGGTTGCTTCTGTTGACGGCTGAGCTGTTGCAGCTCAATCTCACACAACCAGGACGACACCTCCCTCCCCCTCCTCTCCTCCATCCCTCCCTCCCTTCCTCCTCTTCCATGATCTCCACTCATTGCTGTCTTCAATTCACTGTGGGAATTACAAACCTTTTGAGGTTGACATGAAGCTTGTCCTTGTGTAGTGACATCGCGGGATGTCACAGTGCAGTGCCGGTCCTATAAAGGAACGGCGTGTGGTGTAACGACATCGCGGATACCACAAGGATGTGGGTGTGTTACCGGCCCTAGAGGGGCCCAGTGAGCGCTGATTGATAGTGCTAGATGGCACCGCGCTTGGCGTGCAGTGCCTACCTTACAGGATAGGGTGTGTGAGTGCCGGCCGTAGGATGAGATTACTAAAGGCCATGGCACTCTGGTTGATCCGAGAGGACACGTGACCAGTTAAGTCGACAAAGGGGCCCCAAGTGGGGCCTAGGGGGTCACGTGGTTGGGATCGAGATCAGTCCCGAGGATTCTAGAAGGTGGTGGTAGCCAAGGGCAGAGCCAGCCACTCCGCAGAGAATATAAGCCAGTTCCTGAGAGGGACCAGGGTTGTTGCTGTTCATCCTGGAAAAAACCTTCTCCGTTCAACGAGTCTCCAAACACGTGGACCTCGACCTGAGCTGTGGTCCCGGTCCGTAGTAGCTAGTTACGTTGTAATTAGTGTAGTTAGCCTGGTCGTCACCACCATAGATTGTTATTCTGTTAACAGGAAGTTACCCCCTGTGTTGGAGTTGAATAAATGTGTTGCCTCCAAGTATATGGCTGTGACTCAGTTGAACTCACTACACTTGTGTCGCAGAATCTGCCCCTTCTCTTCCTCCAATCCCTCCTGAAGATGCCCATACTTGATGTCCTTCAGTGGCCTTTGGACCTTCCTCATGACTACATGCACGATTGCGTGTCTCCATGTTGGACACCCAGAATCAGAATCAGCATATTTATTCATACTTGAGGAATCTGATGAGCCATAAAGCACTTTTTCACAGATGTCCAGTAGGGGCAGGACATAACGTTACAACAACAAACATTAAAAACACACGAATGGAGTGCAAAGTACAAGAAAGGTAAACAAATCACCCTAATGCATAGAAATAATACCAAACCATCGCCATCCTACCAGGCAAACCCCGCTGAGGTCTTAACTTATTTTTCAGAAGCGACCTGAACACAAATTATAGCTCAAGAAAGTGGCCCATAATTTGGACATTTCTAAGACCAAGATAATCTCAATACATGTTTCTAAATGTGTAGGGGAAAAATCAACGTGGCCACAGGAAGAGAAACATGCAAACTCAAAGTATACGCGTCAGGGTCGTGATCAAACCCCTCGACCTCCTGCATACCAGGGAAGGAAGATAACATCACAATAAATAAATACAGTTTATGAGGTCAAATAGCAAATTCAATTAGCAAGCTTCGGAAAGGCAGCAAAACAACAGCAAAAACAGTTCCAGACCACACCAAGACAACACAGTTTCTCAATAAAAATTGTGAATTCAAATTGAACTTTAAACACATTGTTAAAGATTACATTTACAAATCAAATTTGCAAGTATGGCTGCATCTAGCGCTAATCTTCTGCGTTAGTATATTTTTGAGGAAATATTTATGATGTTAAGTGAGTGATTCAAGTTTAGTCCAAGATTATTTAAATATAGGAAAACAATTGGACCCAGCACATCACCTAGTGGAGCACCATGTGTTAATTTAATATTCATGAATGAGATGGTATCACTATTTACTTTTGAGAAAGTTCTGAGAGGTAGCTCTTAAACTATTTTATTGTACTGGGTGACAATTTTAGTCGACCAAGTCTTGCGAGTACAGTGAGGGAAAAAAGTATTTGATCCCTTGCTGATTAGTACGTTTGCCCACTGACAGAGAAATTATCAGTCTATAATTTTAATGGAAGGTTTATTTGAATAGTGAGAGACAGAATTATAACAACAAAATCCAGAAAAACGCATGTCAAAAATGTAAAAAATTGATTTGCATTGTAATGAGGGAAATACGTATTTGAGCCCCTCTCAATCAGAAAGATTTCTGGCTCCCACGTGTCTTTTATATAGGTAACGAGCCGAGATTAGGAGCACTCTTAAAGGGAGTGCTCCTAATCTCAGCTTGTTACCTATATAAAAGACACCTGTTCACAGAAGCAATCAATCAATCAGATCCTAAACTCTCCACCATGGCCAAGACCAAAGAGCTCTCCAAGGATGTCAGGGACAAGATTGTAGATCTACACAAGGCTGGAATGGGCTACAAGACCATCACCAAGCAGCTTGGTGATAAGGTGTCAACAGTTGGTGTGATTATTCGCAAATGGAAGAAACACAAAAGAACTGTCAATCTCACTCGGAGAGTTTTTTTTTATTTTCCATTTACGCATCAGGTATCCACATCTGCTGCCATGGTTTGTGCAGTGGATGAGGCAGTTTAGGGTGGACCATGAGCAGCTTCGTCGAACATCAAACCCAGAGATCGTTTGCGTTGGGTCTTTCACAACAAGGCGGTGTTTGTCAGATATCCAGGCTTCATCGGGGTTGAAATTACATTGTTAAAGGTTCAGCGCATGAGTCCAACAGGGCTTGTGGCGTGACTTCTAGCGATAACGAGGGACGTTACTGAGGTCCTGGTGAATGGGAAGGTGACAGTTTCACCAGGTTGGCATGACTTCGCTGGCACTAAAACATGTTACTGGTTTGTTCTGTTATTTGCATTCTTTAAGTTAACACTCTGACCTCGTGGCTCTGGGTTGGAGCCCAAACCGGGGCCCCCGCATGTGGTGAAGGAGGCGTCTGTAGATGCTACCACGACTCGGGCTATGGGCACGTGGTGAGCTGTATAAATGAAGGTCTGGGTTCGGTGCCAGACGGGATCCCTTCAACTACAAAGTTTTTGAATCTGGAGGGAAACCAGCTGTGCGGCTCTCCCAAAAAGGCACTGGGTGTTGACAGTGACAAAAGAGTCTGAGTCCAAAGTCATTAACACTCAGATCAATGACTTAATTTTCAACTTTTTGTAAATCTATTGCTGCATGAGGACCACCCCTTTGAAAGACGACCCTTGTGTAGAGAAAGTGGGTTTGAGGAAGCTTAGCTTACAACAGGCAGATGTAGAAAATTATGTTATAACAAAGCATTTCTGGGTCACATCCAAAATGTATCATTACAGAGTTATAGTATCAGGAACAGGAGACACCTCGCAGCCTTACCGAAGTGCAGTTCAGCTGTGCAACCATGCCACCTCTGCAACTTTTCTTGGTTCGTGTTTTAAACCTGGAAATATGTGCAACCTTCGTCAGTTCGTGCCCAAGAAGTTTCAAGACCTACGAGCTTGCGAACTCTGCACTTAAATCTAGGCTTGTGCCGAGACCTGCGAGTCGTAGACATCGCTCTGCGAGACCTACAGTGAGGGAAAAAAGTATTTAATTTTCTGATGATTTTGTACGTTTGCCCACTGACAAAGAAATTATCAGTCTATAATTTTAATGGTAGGTTTATTTGAACAGTGAGAGACAAAATAACAACAACAAAATCCAGAAAAACGCATGTCACAAACGTTATAAATTGATTTGCATTGTAATGAGGGAAATAAGTATTTGACCCCCTCTCAATCAGAAATATTTCTGGCTCCCAGGTGTCTTTTATACAGGTAATGAGCTGAGATTAGGAGCACACTCTTAAAGGGAGTGCTCCTAATCTCAGCTTGTTACCTGTATAAAAGACACCTGTTCACAGAAGCAATCAATCAATCAGTTTACAAACTCTCCACCATGGCCAAGACCAATGAGCTCTCCAAGGATGTCAGGGACAAGATTGTAGACCTACACAAGGCTGTAATGGGCTACAAGACCATTGCCAAGCAGCTTGGTGAGTAGGTGACAACAGTTGGTGTAATTATTCGCAAATGGAAGAAAAACAAAATAACTGTCAATCTCACTCGGCCTGGGGTTCCATGCAATATCTCACCTCGTGGAGTTGCAATGATCATGATAACGGTGAGGAATCACCCCAGAACTACACGGGAGGATCTTGTCAATGATCTTAAGGCAGCTGGGACCATTGTCACCAAGATAACAGTTGGTAACACACTACGCCGTGAATGACTGAAATCCTGCAGCGCTCACAAGGTCCCCCTGCTCAATAAAGCACATATACATGCCCGTCTGAAGTTTGCCAATGAACATCTGAATGATTCAGAGGACAACTGGGTGAAAGTGTTGTGGTCAGATGAGACCAAAATGGAGCTCTTTGGCATCAACTTAACTCTCCGTGTTTGGAGGAGGTGGAATGCTGCCTATGACCCCAAGAACACCATCCCCACCGTCAAACATGGAGATGGAAACATGCTTTGGGGTGTTTTTTTGTTAAGGGGACAGGACAACTTCACCGCATCAAAGGGACGATGGACGGGGCCATGTACCGTCAAATCTTTGGTGAGAACCTCCTTCACTCAGCCAGGGCATTGAAAATGGGTCGTGGATGGGTATTCCAGCATGACAATGGCCCAAAACACACGGCCAAGTCAACAAAGGAGTGGCTCAAGAAGAAGCACATTAAGGTCCTGGAGTGGCCTAGCCAGTCTCCAGACCTTAATCCCATAGATAATCTGTGGAGGGAGCTGAAGGTTCGAGTTGCTAAACGTCAGCCTCGAAATCTTAATGACTTGGAGAAGATCTGCAAAGAGGAGTGGGACAAAATCCCTCCTGAGATGTGTGCAAATCCGGTGGCCAACTATAAGAAACGTCTGACCTCTGTGATTGCCAACAAGGGTTTTATTTCGATTTAAAGCTTTCGTGACTGCAGGGATTCATCTTTTGGTTCTTTCAGTAAAGTCACGTAGAAGAGAAATAACAAAATAATAAGAATAAAACATCATAAAATAATTCTCACGACGTTTCGGCTACAACGCAAGCAGCCGTCCTCAGGTGAAGAACAGGTTTGTCGGAAAGACAGCGTCTGAATGAACACCACCACGCTTGGCACCATATATTTAAGCTGGGTTGGAGGGGGAAGAGCGCCTTGACAAAGGAATTTGCATATCAAGAGGAATTTAGCATATTTATGGGAAATGCAGATATGGGATTAGTCACTACTTGTGGAATGCGTAGGAGGTGGGCGGGGGGTTTAAAAGTCATATTATGCCCGTTCATTATGCAGTATGCAGGATTAGCAGTAACAAAGAGATGGAGTAGGGTTAGCATTAATAAAGGGAAGGAATGTTAATAGTATGGAGCTGCAGCAGCTAAACCACCACGTAAAAAACTAAAATATAAACTACATCTGTGTCATCAATATACTAAATATACTCTCCAATAAGCTGAGCTACTAACAGTAAGTCATACATTACAATGCTACGTCGCAAAAAATATAATATGCCTCCAGCTAAACTTTTTTCTCTTACATCACACGGGTCTACCCCGTACTATATACTGCCATAGACAAACCCAACATGTAATTATTTACTGTATTACTATACACCACACTATACCTTAGACTATACATTGTAACATTACACTATGTATTATTCTACCCACCCTACTGTATACCACACTGCTGTATTTTCACTATACAATTACGATACTATATATTACCTTATACTTTATATTAAACATTGCACTTTTATACAATTTTCTATTATAAAATCTGCTATACAATACCATTGACCGTCGAGTGAAAGGTACTAAGAGGAAGCAACGAAATATGTCAATGGGAGAGTGGTGGTAGGAGACTTGCAACGGAGCAAATAATCCATTCCCTGTGGAGAATAAAATATATATAGTCAATGTCCAGTGAGTGGACTGCGGTCTGAAAGTTTCCGTAAACGTGAACACAATCAGTTAAGATCCGAAATGGTTTATTACGTCCTTTCAATGATTGCTGAGCCAGAATCCATCTTCTCGGTTGAAATTATCGCTGTGTTTGTATATGTGGATCGCCTCATGAACGAATCTCTCATGGTAGCCAGATGGCTTGCAGAAAACCTCTGTCTTGGAGAAGTCAATGTCAGGTGAGCCCACTGAATTGTAAACAAGGGTTTTGCCACCAAGTACTAAGTTATGTTTTGCAAAGGGGTCAAATACTTATTTCCCTCATTAAAATGCCAATCAATGTATAACATTTTTGACATGCATTTTTCTGGATTTTTTTGATGTTATTCTGTCTCTCACTGTTCAAATAAACCTACCATTAAAATTATAGACTGATCATTTCTTTATCAGTGGGCAAATGTACAAAATCAGCAGGGGATAAAATACTTTTTTTGCCTCACTGTAAGAACATCATGGTCAACAGCATAAATGGCTTTTGACAAGATGAGGAATAGTGCACAGCAGTAGTGGCCTTTATCCAGGTTACTGAAGAGACACTTGAATAGATCCATCATTGCTGTGGTGGTGCAGTAATCTTCTCGAAAACCAGATCGTTTACTGTGAAGGAGATTGTGAGTTGTCCTGCGAGCGAATCATATTCATCACGGATACAAAATGGTGTTTCTGAACCCTATCATCCTCTTTCAGGTGCCATGCATGGTGTCCATGTTTCTGCTCCATAGATGAGAGAGGAGATTACCACTGCCCTGTACACTCGCCACTGTATTCATCTTCATTCCTGATCGTGACTAGAGGCTGGAGGACTGACTGCCAACCAAAGTACAGGGCAATTCACGTAAAGAAACCCAACGTTAACGGCAGTAGAAATCTCTTGGTCAGGTTATGACAAGATGGACGCGGTTATGACAAGATGAACGCGGTCATAATAGCAAGTGATGCCAGAACAGACTTAAGTATTCAGCCAAGGAAGTATGTGAGGTTGCAAGCTCACAGGTCAAAGACACAGGTCTAGCAAAGCGATGTCTACGACTCAAAGGTCTTGGCACAAGCCAAGCATCAGTTGCAGAGGTCACAAGCTCACAGGGCTTGGCACTTCTTGGGCACGAACCCAGGAAGGTTGCACAGATCTCCAGGTTTAAAACACGAACCAAGCAAAGTTGCAGCGGTGGCACGGTTGCAAAGCTGAGTTGCACTTCGGAAAGGCTGCGAGGTGTCTCCTGTTCCTGATACTATAACTTTGTCATGATATATGTTTGATGTGATCCAGAAATGCTATTGTAACCTAGTACGCAAGCGTATTCTAAAGGAATGTCAAGTCACTGACAGTAACACTGTATTAGTAGTTATCGACTTGCGAACGAGATCCGTTTCTGAGACCCGTTCGTCGATCATACGGCTCGTAAGTAGGAACACAATAATGTATTGTACTGAATTTCGATTTAAAGCTTTCGTGACTGCAGGAATTCATCTTCTTGGTTTTTTCGGTAAAGTCACGTAGAAGGGGAGTAATAAAATAACAAAAATAATAAAACATAATAAAATAATTCTCACGACGTTTCGGCCACAACACAAGCAGCCGTCTGCATAATGCACGAACACAAGTAGCACTAATTACATACCTCTTGATATGCAAATTCTTTTGTTAAGGCGCCCCCCCCTTCACCCCCCCTCCCAACCCAGCTTGTATATATGCTCCAAGCACGTGTGCTGTTCCATTCAGACGCTGTCGCCTCGACAGACCTGGTTTCACCTGAAGACGGCTGCTTGTGTTGTGGCCGAAACGTCGTGAGAATTATTTTATTATGTTTTATTATTTTTATTATTTTATTACTCCCCTTCTACGTGACTTTACCGAAAAAACCAAAAAGAT
>JAAXLI020001251.1:0-26043 GCA_014621495.2 Entosphenus tridentatus | reverse complement strand
GGAACTGAACTGATTTAAGCTTAATTTCGTGTGTGCCGTCCTTGCCAAAGTCTTTTTCAACTCGTGAAGGTTTTTGTCTTTAATGCAATTGTGCACGACTAGGAATAGGCCAATTGATTTTTGTTATATATCTAATTGCACCATTTACAAGTCCTTTAGAGAGCCATCAATGTTAGATCTTAACATGACTTTGCTCCTATAAATAGTATACATTAATGTGTCAAACGTCCAGTGTTATTAATATCCTTTGGAATAATTGTGTTCATTAGGATATTTTCAACAGTTGTCGTGGCATCCAGTAATTTATCTTGTGCTGTTATTGTGTACATAGGGGTGTTACAGTGAGGGAAAAAAGTATTTGATCCCCTGCTGATTTTGTACGTTTGCCCACTGACGAATAAATGATCAGTCTATAATTTTAATGGTAGGTTTATGTGAACAGTGAGAGACAGAATAACAACAACAAAATCCAGAAAAAACGCATGTCAAAAATGTTATAAATTGATTTGCATTTTAATGAGGGAAATACGTATTTGACGCCCTCTCAATCAGAAAGATTTCTGGCTCCCAGGTCTCTTTTATACAGGTAACGAGCTGAGATTAGGAGCACACTCTTAAAGGGATTGCTCCTAATCTCAGCTTGTTACCTGTATAAACGACACCTGTTCACAGAAGCAATCAATCAGATTCTAAACTCTCCACCATGGCCAAGACCAAATAGCTCTCCAAGGATGTGAGGGACAAGATTGTAGACCTACACAAGGCTGGAATTGGCTACAAGACCATCGCCAAGCAACTTGGTGAGAAGGTGACAACGGTTGGTGCGATTATTCGCAAATGGAAGAAACACAAAAGAACTGTCAATCTCCCTCGGACTGGAGCTCCATGCAAGATCTCACCTCGTGGAGTTGCAATGATCATGAGAACGGTGAGGAATCAGCCCAGAACTACACGGGAGGATCTTGTCAATGATCTAAAGGCAGCTGGGACCATAGTCACCAAGAAAACAGTTGGTAACACACTACGCCGTGAAGGACTGAAATCCTGCAGCGCCCGCAAGGTCCTCCTGCTCAAGAAAGCACATATACATGCCCGTCTGAAGTTTGCCAATGAACATCTGGATGATTCAGAGGACAACTGGGTGAAAGTGTTGTGGTCAGACGAGACCAAAATGGAGCTCTATAGCATCAACTCAACTCGCCGTGTTTGGAGGAGGAGGAATGTTGCCTATGACTCCAAGAACACCATCCCCACCGTCAAACATGGAGGTGGAAACATTATGCTTTGGGGGTGTTTTTCTGCTAAGGGGACAGGACAACTTCACCGCATCAAAGGGACGATGGACGGGGCCATGTACCGTCAAATCTTGGGTGAGAACCTCCTTCCCTCAGCAAGGGCATTGAAAATGGATCAGGATGGGTATTGCAGCATGACAATGATCCAAAACACACGGCCACGGCAACAAAGGAGTGGCTCAAGAAGAAGCACATTAAGATCCTGGAGTGGCCTAGCCAGTCTCCAGACCTTAATCCCATAGAAAATCTGTGGAGGGAGCTGAAGGCTCGAGTTGCCAAACGTCAGCCTCGAAACCTTAATGACTTGGAGAATATCTGCAAAGAGGAGTGGGACAAAATCCCTCCTGAGATGTGTGAAAACCTGGTGGCCAATCATAAGAAACGTCTGAGCTCTGTGATTGCCAACAAGGGTTTTGCCACCAAGTACTAAGTCATGTTTTGCAGAGGGGTCAAATACTTATTTCCCTCATTAAAATAAAAATCAATTTATAACATTTTTGATATGCGTTTTTCTGGATTTTGTTGTTGTTATTCTCTCTCTCAATGTTCAAATAAACCTGCCATTAAAATTATA
The DNA here is from genome assembly GCA_014621495.2 of Entosphenus tridentatus. Taxonomy (NCBI): domain Eukaryota; kingdom Metazoa; phylum Chordata; class Hyperoartia; order Petromyzontiformes; family Petromyzontidae; genus Entosphenus; species Entosphenus tridentatus. The sequence continues at coordinate 24,174 of JAAXLI020001251.1, read as the reverse complement.
GACTGATAATTTCTTTGTCAGTGGGCAAATGTACAAAATCAGCAGGGGATCAAATACTTTTTTCCCCTCACTGTATCCATAACCTTTGCATGTGTAGTGGGTTCCACGGGGGCACAAACTTGAACTCCGAGGCAACACGTTTTTCTCGATGGGGATGTGCATGGGTGGGCACGACAGACAGACAGACAAATAATCTCTGGTGGGCAGTGTGGAACCTGTTTTTTCCTACCTGTATAACACTCTAGGTAACTAAGACTCAAACACACATACACTCACACTCTCAGACTCACACACACACACACTCACTCTCACAGTCTCAGACACACACACACACACACTCACTCTCACACTCTCAGACTCACACACACACACTCTCACAGTCTCAGACTCACACACACACACTCTCACAGTCTCAGACCTACACACAATCACCCTCACACTCTCAGACTCACACACACATGCACTCACTCTCAGACTCACACACACACTTACAGCTCACACTCTCAGACTCACACACACATAGGCCTCGGCAAGGTAAGGTAAAAGTTAAAAGGTAAAAACAACGAGCCTACCTTTACCCTACCTTTTACCTTACCACAATACAATCACTCTACCCTTATCTTTTACCCATTAGCAGATAAGGTAAAAGGTAAAAAACAACGAGCCTACCTTTACCCTACCTTTTACCATTACCCCATACAAATTACCCCATTACAGGGTAATTACTAGGGTACTACACATGAAAAAGGTTTATCATGGTAAATGCTAGGTAGAGCGCTTTATACATATAGAATAATCTCGATGATTCCAATTTTACACGCTTGTTGTTGTTGTCGTCATTGTCGTCGTTGCCGTATGCTCAAATCTTGTAACTCAATTTTAACCCACTTCCTAATGTGGTATCGACTGAAAACTTGGTATACTTATGGTATACTGATGACAATAATATATTCTGTCTACTATCATTAAAATATTTTTTTACATTATTTTTTATATGTTATGTTTCGGCTTGGGTCTAATTGTCCACGCTCAACTGACGTTGGCTGTAATTGGACACGACCCCTGACGTTGTGGGGCAAGCCTCGGGGCAACTTCCTGGAGTCGTGGAGTTCTGCCATTACGAGTACATTTCATAAAAGCGTGTTTTAAAAAAAGTTTTTTTCTTAATATTACTTATTAAATGGAGGCCACAGACTGCGCCACGGAACTTTGAGCGATAAACAAGGTACTGTATTTACCGGGTAATACTTTGCGCTACCTTTACCCTACCGGGTTATTCTTTCGAGCTACCTTTACCCTACCCTTTACCTTACCCCTTGGCATGTCGACACCTTTACCCATTACCTTTACCCTTTTACCCGGTAAAAAGGGTAAATTACCTTACCTTGCCGAGGCCTACACACACATACACTCACTCTCACACTCTCAGACTCACACACACACTCACACTCTCAGACTCACACACTCACACTCACTCTCACACTCTCAGACTCACACACACACTCACTCTCACACTCTTAGATTCACACACACACACACACACTCACTCTCACACTCTCAGATTCACACACACACTCACTCTCAGACTCACACACACACACTCACTCTCAGACTCACACACACACTCACCCTCACACTCTCAGACTCACACAACAACAACAACCGCCATTCGCCACTAAGTGGCGGTGACGTCACCACGACGCTTGTGCCAGGCCAAGTGCACCTTGAGGCCACGTGAAGTGTCGAACGCCCGCTGGCAGGAGGTCACGGGGCAGACCCAGGTGCCATGGGTCGACTGACCGAGTTGACCGAGATGACTGGCTGATGCACCACCTGTGCCCCCTACTGTACCAACTTGCTGTGCTTTAGCCACCCGGCGCTCTGCTTGTTGTTGTGAGCGTCGCTCCTCCGCCCTCTGTTGTTGTTGGAGGGCGACTAACTCCAACTGCCCAGTAGCGTCCTTCACGAGCTTCCTCCACAGAGGCCGATCTTGACACCGCTGATACCAGTCATCGGCAAGTCCACTCAGCTCCACGTCCTCCTGTACCACATCACTCCATCTTTTCTCTAGCCCGTGCCGCGCCCGTTTAGCCCCCTCGATCCGGCCGAACAAAAGCTGTTTAGGCATGCGGTGGCTGGGCATGCGGGCTACATGACCCAGCCAACGCAGCCTTGCCTGCCGGAGGAGCTCACCGATGGGACTTTGCCCAGATCTTTCAAGGATTTGTGAGCTCATCTTCTTGGTTTTTTCGGTAAAGTCACGTAGAAGGGAAGTAATAAAATAATAAAAATAATAAAACATAATAAAATAATTCTCACGACGTTTCGGCCACAACGCAAGCAGCCGTCTTCAGGTGAAACCAGGTCTGTCGAGGCGACAGCGTCTGAATGAGGCAGCACACGTGCTTGGAGAATATATATAAGCTGGGTTGGGAGGGGGGGGCGCCTTAACTAAAGAATTTGCATATCAAGAGGAATTTAGCATATTTATGGGAAATGCAGGTATGTAATTAGTGCTACTTGTGTCCGTGGATTATGCAGGATTAGCAGCATCCAAGGGAGAGGATATGGGAAATGCAGGTATGTGAATAGTGTTACTTTGCCCGTGCATGATGCAGGATTAGCAGCATCACAGGGAGGATGGGGGTAGCATTAATAAAGGGATGAAGTATTAATAGTATGTAGCTGCAGTAACTAAAACCACCACGTAAACAACTAAAGTATAAACTACATAGTATCATAATTATACTAAATATACTCTACAATAAGCTGAGTTAATAACAGTAGGTAATACATTACAATTCTACGTCGTAAAAAATATATAATATGCTTCCATCTAAACTTTATTCTCTTACATCGCACGAGTCTACACCGTACTATATACTGCCATAGACAAACCCAAACATTAAATTATATACTGTATTGCTATAAACCACCCTATACCTTATCCATTGTAATATTACACTATGTATTATACCCACCCTAATGTATATCACACTGCTGTATATTCACTATACAATTACGATACTATATATTACTTTGTACATTGTATTAAGCATATACATTTTAAAACTATTTGTTATTATACAGTGTGAAAGATACTAAGAGGAAGCAACAAAATATGGCAATGCAGCAGAGCAAAGAATCCATTCCCCTGGGAGAATAAATCGAGATTTGTGAGCTCCTCACACAATCCAGCCTGGTTAAACCCAGGATGGATTGTAGGCAGGCCAGCCTAAATGTTTCCAACCGGTGAAGATGCTCCTTTAGGGGGGTCCACGTTTCGCAAGCGTAGAGAAGGGAGGGAATGACCGTAGCCGAGAAGACCTGAAGCTTCGTGCGGAGCGACAGACCAGGTAGTTTCCACACAGCGTTACGCAACCGATGAAAAGATATTGCCGCTCGACTGATTCGGAGTGAGACCTCTGCTGTTAAACTGGATCCGGTCATAAGCACACTGCCCAGGTTTGGGAACCTCTCCACTCTCTCCACTACTACCCCATCACCGATTGGGAGTTGTGGGGGTGGAGTGTCCGATGGTACAAAATACCCAGGCAGGTGCTTAGTTTTGGTGGGGCTGATGGTAAGGCCCCACCTCTTAGTGGCATGCTCCAGTCTCAGCAGCAGCGTCTCCAACTCCTCTTCTGAATGAGCAGCTATTACCAAATCATCGTCATACATAACGTGGTTGACCAATAGGGAGCCATCCCTTGATCGCACCCGGGCATCGATCAGCCTCCCATTGTATCTGTACCAGATGGAAATTCCCCCAGTACAGCTATTGAAGGCTTCACGAACTACGCGGTCAAAATAGATGTTAAATAATGTGGGAGCCAGAGGACATCCCTGTCGCACCCCAAGGTGTACAGGGAAAGGCTCTGACTCCCAGCCACGTAGTTTTACCCGGGCCCGCTCACCATCATGAAGGTCCTTAATTATCGTGAGCAGAGGGTCAGGGACTCCGAAAGCACGAAGAACAACCCAGAGCCCAGGACTACTGATGGTATCATAGGCCTTGACCAGGTCAATAAAGCAGAGATGTAGGTCTTGTTGGAATTCCCTACACCTCTGCTGTAGCAGACGGACAGAAAATATGGCATCTGTGCAGGACCGCCCTTTCCTGAAACTGCATTGGGGCTCCGCAAGCCTCTTCTCAGCGTGCCTAGCAAGGCGATGTTGAATAATCCTTGCCAGGACCTTTCCCGGCACACTGAGGAGTGAGACTCACACACACACTCACTCTCACACTCTCAGACTCACACACACACTCACTCTCACACTGTCAGACTCACACACACACACTCACTCTCACACTCTCAGACTCACGCACACACACTCTCAGACTCACACACACGCACTCACTCACACTCTCAGAGTCACACACACACACTCACTCTCACACTCTCAGACTCACACACACACACTCTCACACTCTCAGACTCACACACACACACTCTCACACTCTCAGACTCACACACACTCTCACACTCTCAGACTCACACACACACACTCACTCTCAGACTCACACACACACACACTATTACACTCTCAGACTCACACACACACACTCACTCTCATACTCTCAGACTCACACAAACATACACTCACTCTCACACTTTCAGACTCACACACACATACACTCACCCTCACACTCTCAGACTAACACAGACATACACTCACTCTCACACTCTCAAACTCACACACTCACACTTTTAGACTCACACACACACACACTATCACACTCTCAGACTCACACACACATACACTCACTCTCACACTCTCAGACTCACACACACACACATGCTCACACTCTCAGACTCACACACACACACTCGGCGAGGCGTTTACGGGCAGGGGCAGTTGGATGAGTGGGCATGTTTACCCTTCTCCCCCACCCTCCCTGACATCGTCAACCAATCGCGCCATTGCTCGGTGTTCGATGGGGAGGGGATTGCATGAGTGGGCGTGTTTATACCCCACCTCTACCAATGGCGGCCCCGCTCGGCGTTTGGGGGGGGGGGGGGGGGTTTATATTTTTGGGCGTGGTTACCTTCCACCCACCTTCCCCGACATCCTCAACCAATCGTGGCCCTGCTCGGTGGTCGGTGGGGGGGGTGCATGGGTGGGCTGCATTCCGATGCACGACAGACAAATAATCCCTGGTGGGCAGTGTGGAACCTGTTGTTCCTACCTGTAAAACGTTGAGTTTTATAAGGGCACCACGGGGTGACCAGCCCCTCCTCACCCAGCCCCACCCCTCCCTCCCATCCCCCACCCAACCCCACCCTCCCCACCCAACCCCTCCCCACCCTCCCCACCCAGCCCCTCCCCATGCTCAGGGGAACCCTTGTCCAATACGTATCCATTAAGGAGCACCTCGGTGATGGCCGCCGCTGTTTGATTAGGGAGCAGCCAGGCCATCGGCCAGCGTGAAAAATATCGATGCTGACTAACTCAAATTTATTCCCCCGCGGGGTGGTGGAAAATGGACCAATGATATCTAGAGTGACCAACTCATTAATGTGGGAGACCTGAATTGATTGTAATGGCGGACAACAGGGCCTGGCTGGGCTTTTCCGCCGTGCACACTGTATGCATCCCTTCAGCAAATCAGCGATATCCTCTGCCATGCCCGGCCAGAAGAAGTGAAGCTGGAGCAGGGCAAGAGTTTTGTGCACACCCAAGTGCAACAGCCGCTTGTGTACTGCCCAAACAACCTCATCCCATAGGGTGGTGGGCACAACAATATTGTAACGGTACAAGCCTCCATCCCAACACATCAACAGCCCATCCCGCAGGACAACAAAGGCTACACTGCAACGAACCCCACCCCCATCCGTTTCCTTGACGCGGCAGCGCAACTTAACCAGGGAGGCGTCCTCAACCTGGAGGCACCCCCACTCCACGAGGGCTAGGCCAAGGGCATCATCATGCGCCACAGGACCATCAGCTCTATCTGGGGTGTCTACCTCAGCCGCCACCGCAAGGGGTGGGGACGAGTCCGCGGTCGGCGCTTTACAGCGCCCCGAGCCAGTAAAACTCAATGGCAATCGCGACAAGGCATTCGTGTTCGTATGCTGGGTGCCTTTCTAATAGGAAACCGTAAAGGAGTAGTCCTGGAGTACCTCCAACCAACTCGAAAATTGGCCTGATGGCTGTTCAATAAGCAACGCGTACTGGAGCGCTGCATTGTTGGAGCGCATCATAAAGCGTCTGCCATACAAGTAGGGGCATTACTGTTGCGCGAAAAAAACGATCGCTAGGAGTTCCCGGCGTTTGACACAGTATCGCTGCTCAGCCAGTGACAGCTCTTTGCTGCCATATGCGACAACTTGAGACAGTACAGCACCAATTCTGGTGTTACTCGTGTCTGTATCAAGGACGAACGGCGAAGGAAAGTCGGGGTAGAGGAGGGGAGGGGCGTTCACCAAGGCATAATGGAGCGCAATAAATGTGGCCTCCTCCTCCCACCAATGAAACTTCTGACCCTTAGCCGTCAAGGCGTGGAGAGATTTGGCGATGGTAGCGAACCCAGCGACAAAACAGCAGTTATAAGAAGCAAATCCTATGAAACTGCGCACCTCCCCCACTGAGGTGGGGGTCGGCCAAGTTTGAACACGCACGGTTTTGTCCGGGTCCATCGCAATTCCCGATTGACTGACGATATGACTGAGATATCGAACTGATTTTCGAAGGAGGTGACATTTTTGTGCCTTTAATTTGAGATTGGCCACACGCATTTTGAGAAAGACAGCACGTAAACAGTCAAGATGTTTTTTGAATGTACGGCTGAAGACAATAATATCGTTTAGGTAAATCAAGCATGAGGCCCACTGGAGGCCAGCTAGGACCTGTTCCATCAATCATTGGAACATAGCCAGCGCAGAGTGGAACCCCATCGGAAACCGATTAAATTAGAAGAGGCCTTGAGGTGTACGAAAGACTGTTTTTGGCTTAGAGGCTTAATTCAGTGGCAACTGCCAAAATCCGGATAGAAGATTAAGTGTAGAGAAGTAATTCGCTCCTGCTAGAGCGTCTAGGGAATCGTCCATCCGAGGGAGAAGATACGCGTCCACCATGGATATCTTGTTAAGCTTCCAGAAGCCAACGCAGAAGTGCAAGTTACCATCATGCTTTTTAACAAGAACTATAGGGTCTCTCCACGGGCTGGTAGACGGTGAGATGATATCGGCAGCTAGAATTTTGTCAACCGCTAGCCAAACGTGCTCCTCCACAGGGTTCAGCCAGTAGAGATTATGCTGGATGGGAGCGGCGTCGCCTGTATCGATATGACGGCATAACAGCGTAGTACGGACGATATCAAATTTCCCCATACTGAAACATCCGCGAACTCCCACAAGAGCGCCCTCAATGCATCCCTCTGGGACTTGGACAAATGCGCACTTTCCGAGCACAGCGAATCTAGCCATTTGTTGTCCGATACCTTACGCGGTTGCGCATCCCTCATGGCTTTATTTTGGTGATTTCGAAAAGTGTATTGGTTTAGCCATGTTTGTTTGTTGTAGTACAGAGTTAGACTGATGGCCTTAATCTAAGTTGTCTTATGGTTGTTGTTGTTTGACTTGCATCCCACTGGGATTTTTGCACACAGCGTTGGTGTACGGTGTTTTTTTTTTGTTTTTTGTTTGTTGCGGTTGCACCCGATTCAAGAGCCGAATGGCTCACAGGGCTATACCTAATAAATAAACTTGAACTTGAAGGGAGGGTGAGGCATGGGCTAGCACAGTGCCCTTCTGGACAATGGACGTGTCTAACCCAGCAATAATAACCTGAATAAAAGGTTCCTGATCGTTGGACACTAGGGTTTGAGCTCCCACTAACGTCAAACCCCGAGTAGCCTTATTGGAAGGCCCTAAGAAGATTCCTCCCGCCATCGCCGCCTGATCTAATGGCTTTCGCAAGCGCAAGGGCACCACCATTTGTGCACCAGGGGAAATCCGTACTGTTTTAGACGCCAGTGCTTGCAAGGTGGTGTTGGTCATACACAACCGAGTGAGAGAGGGTAAAAATGCCATACGACGGCCCGATGGCAACTCAATGCACTCTTGGTCAATTAGGATTTTTACAGTCATTTTACCCAAAAAATCAGTCCCGAGCAAGCATGGAATAGCAAGGGGCCAGCTCAGACCACTGACCCCCCCTAGAATCCCCGTTCCATGCCCGGCACCCTCGCACCCCATCCTCCAGGGGCTGCCACAGCACACAGCACGTGGTGCAAACTGTCGCTGTCAATCAGCGCTGACTGAGCCCCTTTTAAGGCCGGTACTGCATCCATATCCCGGTATTGTTAACGATGTCATTGCATCACATGCCGTGCCGCTCACGGCCAGGCTTCACACAGTGGCATCCCATGATTTCACTACATATGCGCAGACTTTGGTGGAAAACGATCAGAAACCATTTATCCAGGTTTTGAACGTCGGTTCGGTAATGTCTGTCATACAAGAGGGTACAATTTTGGCTCACACGTCAACCACGTATTGCGAGGGGGGAAATGGTGAGACCGTGGGAGTTGCAGCGGCTGTGGGGCAGAGTGAGGAATGTGATGAGTCATGGCTTGATGCGCTCTGCCTCGAGAACAAGTATTTATTGGAAGTGCAGAAGCTTCAGTTGCGTGCACTTTTAAAGTAGTTCTCCGATGTTTCCAGCAAAAACAAAATTCGATATTGGCTGCACGCCTCTGTTACACCACTACATCAATATGAGAGACTCCGCCCCCATTTGCCAAAACCCATATAGATTTAGTCCCAAGGAGAAGGACCATGTGTGCCATGTGGTTGACGAGATGTTGGCCGCTGACATAATTTCCCCGTCAAACAGTCCGTGAGGGGCACCGATTGAGGTTTTGCGTCGATTTCCACAAAGTCTCCATGGCTGATGCGTACCCGCTCCCACGGATCGATGACTCTTTGGAAGCTTTGTCGGGGGCACGGTTCTTCTCCACACTTGATTTGCTGTCAGAGATTTGGCAAGTTGCCCTTGGATGACAGCTCTAGACCAAAAACTGCATTCTGCACACCCCAAGGGTTGTTTGAGCTTAACCGGCTTCCGATGGGACTTCACTCAACCCCTGCCACATTCCAGAGGCTGATGGAATTGGTGTTGGCAGGCCTACAATGGGACGCGTATTTAATTTACCTTGACGACGTCATTGTTTTCGGATGTACGTTCGAGGGACATCTGTGGAAGTTGCAGGCGGTTTTCCTCAAAATGCGGACTGCTAAACTGAAATTTAAACCACAAAAATGCCATCTGTTACGATGGTCAGTCTGGTACCCAGGTCACATCGTCAGCGAAGCCAGGATATCGACAGACCCTGATGAAACTGTGTGCATGCGCACATGGCCAACCCCCAAGTCGGTGGGTGAAGTACGTAAGTTGTTGGTTCGCCTCTTATTATTGACGTTTTGTCCCCGGATTCGCCATGATCGCTGAACCTCTCTATGTCCTCACGGCTAAGGGACAGAAATTTCGGTGGGGAGAGGAGGAGGCTGTGTTTGCCACACTGCAAGACGGCCTGGTCAACAGACCTTTCCTTCACTACCCCAATTTTTTTTTGCCCTTTATCCTTGATACCGACTCCAGTAACACTGGTATTGGTGCCTTGTTATCGCAGGTTGTAAACAGAGGGGAGCGTGTGGTTGTGTATTGGAGTAGAGTGCTGTCTCCGGTGGAGCAGCACTACTGCGTGACGTGACGTGAGTTGCTGGCGATTGTTTACTTCATCCAGCAGTACCGTCCGTATCTCTATGGAAGGAAGTTTGAGGTGCACTCGGGCCACGCGGCGCTCCAGTATGCACTGCGCGTCGGACAGCCGTCCGGTCAGCTCTCCCATTAGCTAGAAGACCTTCAGGACTACTCGTTTGTTGTCTCCTATAGAAAGGGTGTTCGCCATGTAAAAGCTGATGCACTGTCACGACTACCACCCAGTGATCAGTGTGCATGCATTTTGGGTGCGGGACAATGCAAGCCCGCTGATACAGCACCGCCTCGAACTGTTGTTACTGCAGCTGACGTTGCACAGACAGGCGTGGCTGACATGTGGGATCACACGCTCGGTCTCACCAACGCCGAGTGTGGGCGAATCCAGGTGGATGATTCCTCTTTATTTAAAATAAGACACAGGCTAAGGACTGGCGGGAGCCGATGACCTTTGTCCACGGTTATCCTTAGAGGGGGTCTATATGAGATGGGACGGGGAATTGCAAAAGTACAATGTCGTTTATGCCACTGTTTTGCGTGGCAAATTGATATGGGCAACGCATGAACGTGTGATGCATCTTGGTGTCCAAAAGACCTTGTCTACTCTCCACCTGGCAGATTTTCATAATGTTTTGAAGGGATGCACGGAATGCGCTTGTCTGAAACCTCTGCCAAAAACGGCTTGCCTCCCTCTAAAATCGATCAGCATGTCCCGTGTTAATGAGCTTGTGGTGTTTAACATGATCGGTCCATTTCCCACCACTCCGCGGGGAAATAAATATCTGTTGGTGGGTGTGGAGTACCTTTCGTGGTGGCCGATGGGCTGGCTGGTGCCGGACCAGTTGTCTGTGACGATTTTCGGCGAGCGCATTCAGTACATCCCCTCAACACATTTTGCACATCTCCTGCCATGCCAGGCCAGAAAAAGTTCAGACGAAGATTGGACAAGATCTTTTGGACCCCGAGATGTATCAACCGTTTGTGCGTCGCCCAGATCAATTTTCCTAACAAAATGGAGGGAACGACCACATTGTATTTTTGCAGTTTCCTGTCCCATTTCATCAGTAGGCCCTCCCAGAGGATCACCGTGGATAAGACTCACCGGTTCCCGCCATCCTCGGAATCCTTAACGGCGTCTGATCGGGAGTAGAGTGGCGTCCTCCATTTGCAGCGTGTGATCTCGCATATCAGCCATGTCTGTGTGTGCAGCATACGCTACAGCAATGGCAGACTGGGGCGGTACTGTATCAGCAGGCTTGCATCATCCCGAACCCGAAATGCATGTGCACTGGTCACTCGGTGGCAATCGTGACAGTGCTTCGGCGTTTATGTGCCGAACGTCCTTCCTATGGTAAACTACAAACACGTGCTCTTAGGTTTTTTCGGTAAAATCACGTAGGTAAAAAATAATAATAATAATAATAATAATAAATGATAATAAAATCAATTAAATCACGACGTTTCGGATGCAACACAAGTCTCCTTCTTCAGGTGGGACCGTCCCACTTGATACAGTAAATTTAGCTGTGACGGTCCCACCTAAAGACGGAGACATGTGTTGCCTCTGAAACATCGTGATTTAATTGATTTATTTTCATTTATTATTATTTTATTTCTATTATTTTTACCTACGTGACTTTACCAAAAAAACCTATGAGTATGAATCCTTGCAGTCACGAAAGCTTCAAATCTAGAATTACAAACACGTAGTCCCGAAGGACTTCAAGCCAACGGGAAAGGTGACCTGACGGCTGATCAACACGCAGCGCGTACTGCAGAGCCGCGTGATCTGTTGTGCCTGACGCCTTATGTTCATCCCCAGTTAGACAGCTTATCCCCAAGTCCTGTACGGCCGGTGTCTGATGTGTCTGACGAGTAGGGGCAGTCGGCACAAAAGTCATGCCTCAGGACAGTTGCGCTGTGCCGCCCACAGGGTCTGAGCCATCCGGAAAGTCACATGAAGCCGCCATGGGCAACAGACCGCCGGCCGGAGCCCGGTAAATATTTTCCGCTGAGTCCAGGGATGAGTCAAACCCTTCAATGTCTTTGTACAAACCCCCAGAGTCCCAAGAGGTGCAAGACCCCGCCCAGAGTGGGGACGGGCGTTAAGAACCCGGTCCAAATGTCGAAATTACCGATGATGGATCTCCCGTTTTGTCGCGTACGCTTATGGGGGAAATGTGTGTCGGGGTTTGCATTGCGTTGCTGATGGTTGTTACCCACCGGGAGAGTGTAAGCCACTCATGGTACACAATTGTGTTTTTATCAGATGGGACGGCTTATGCCGCTCATCCGTCTTTGTGCGCATCGGGATCGTCGGATGTCGGGTGTTCTGTTTAATTTCTTTCTTCTCCTCTTCCTTTCATTCCTGCGAATTGTGTTCTGCCCTAACCACTTTGTTAATTGTTGATATCAGCCAGGACGGCTATCTTTTAAAGAAAGGGGGGGGGGGGGTGATGTAGAGTGGTGTGCTGACTAGCGGCCCTAGGGGGTAATTGCGTGTCTGTAAACATTATGGGCAAGACGGTAAGACAGATATACGGGAACGACCAGAGGGGGAGATAACTGGGCCAATGGTCAGTGTGGGGAACCATCTGTGGACTTCCGGAACCCACTGGAGAGTTTGAGAAAGGGAGCGTGGCCAGGGCGGAGCCACGGTCATGCTGGGAGCATAAAAGGGAGCGGGAACGGGACTTGGGGTGTGGGGGGAATCGGGATCATCTTCGCTGTTGTCTTCATCGCCGCCGTCATTTCTGTCGTCTTTGCCACCGATATGTCGATGTCGCTCGCTTGTAGTCAGCCAGCTATCTAGCAGTAGGCATCATTGTCGCTAGACAGGCAGTGCTATACAAGTGCTACCGAGTTGTAGTCGTGTGAGTGCAAGAAATAAAATAAGTTCCTACAGTCGATGTTTCCAGAGTCGTTACATTACAAAAGGACCGCTGAGCCAACATGTACTCTTTCGATTTAAAGCGTTCGTGACTGCAAGGATTCATCTTCTTGGTTCTTTCGGTAAAGTCACGTAGAATGGAAATAATGAAATAATTTAAATAAAACATCATAAAATTATTCTCACGACGTTTTGGCCACAACGCAAGCAGCCGTCCTCAGGTGGAGAACAGGTCTGTCGAGAAGGCAGAGTCTGAATGACACGCCCCAGGCTTGGAGCGACTATTTAAGCTGGGATGGAGAGGCGAAGAGCGCCTTGACAAAATAATTTGCATATCAAGAGGAATTTAGCATATTTATGGGAAATGCAGATATGCGATTAGTTCTACTTGTGAAATGTGAAGGAGGTTTGGCAAAGGGTTTAAAGTCATAATGCCCGTGCATTATGCAGGATTAGCAGCATCAAAGGGAGGGGATAGGGGTAACATTAATAAAGGGAAGGAATGTTAATAGTATGTAGCTGCAGTAACTAAACCACCACGTAAACAACTAAAGCATAAACTACATAGTATCATCAGTATACTAAATATACTCTCCAATGAGCTGAGCTACTAACAGTGAGTAATACATTACAATTTTACGTCTCAAAAAATCTAATATGCTTCCAGATAAACTTTATTCTCTTACGTCACACGAGTCTACACTGTACTATATACTGCCATAGACAAACCCAACATTAAATAATATACTGTATTGCTATACACCACCCTATACCTTATACATTGTAATATTACACTATGTATTATTCTACCCACCCTAATGTATATCACACTGCTGTATATTCACTATACAATTACGATACTATATATTACTTTGTACATTGTATTAAGCATTACTATTTTATACTATTTATTATTATACAATCCGCTATACACTGTACCATTGACCGTCGTGTGAAAGATACTAAGAGGAAGCAACGAAATATGTCAATGGGAAAGTAGTGGGAGGAGACTTGCAGTTGAGCAAATAATCCATTCCCTGCGGAGAATACAAGATATATAGTCAATGCCAGTGAGTGGAACGCAGTCTGAAAGTCACCGTAAACGTGAACACAATCAGTTAAGATCCGAAATGGTTTATTACGTCCTTCCAATGATTGCTGAGCCAGAATCCATCTTCTCGGTTGAAATTGTCTCTGTTTTTGTACATGTGGATCGCCTCATGAACGAATCTCTCATGGTAGCCAGATGGCTTGCAGAGAACCTCTGTCTTGGAGAAGTCAATATCATGTGAGCCCACTGAATTGTAACAGTGATCTGCCACGGCTGAGGTGTTTGTCCTACCGTGTTTCAACTCTGCTTTATGTTCACGGATGCGGTCCGAGACATGTCGTTTGGTTTCTCCAATGTAACTGCTACCACAGAGGCAACTTAGTTTGTAGACGCCAGGGTACTGTATGTCTGGAACCACATCTTTTACAGACGGGACCAGATCACGGATTTTATGTACTGTGTTGAATCGGACCTGGATCTTGTGTTTTATTAGGATTTTGGAGATATTTTTTGTGTCCCCAGCAATGTAGGGTAAGGTGATGGTTTTGAAAGGCTCCTCAACAGGATCCTTCTTGATGGTTGGAGTGATGGCTTTGCGGATTGTGTAGTCGGAGTAACCATTAGCCTTAAAAGCTTGGCGTACGTGTTTGAGTTCACTGGCAATGTGTTCCTGGTCGGAGATGCATTGGGCTCTATGGTATAGAGTCTTGATGAGGGAATTCTTCTGGGATGGATGGTGGTGGGAATCCACCCATACGGATGCTTACCTAAAACCGGCAGTATATAGTATGGTGTAGACTCGTGTGATGTAAGAGAATAAAGTTTATCTGGAAGCATATTATATTTTTTGCGACATAGAATTGTAATGTATTACTTACTGTTAGTAGCTCAGCTCATTGGAGAGTTTATTTAGTATACTGATGATACTATGTAATTTATACTTTAGTTGTTTACGTGGTGGTTTAGTTACTGCAGCAACATACTATTAGCATTCCTTCCCTTTATTAATGTTACCCCTATCCCCTCCCTTTGATGCTGCTAATCCTGCATAATGCACGGGCATAATGACTTTAAACCTTCGCCAAACCTTCTACGCATTTCACAAGTAGTACTAATCGTATATCTGCATTTCCCATAAATATGCTAAATTCCTCTTGATATGCAAATTATTTTGTCAAGGCGCTCTTCGCCCCTCCATCCCAGCTTAAATAGTTGCTCCAAGCCTGGGGCGTTTCATTCAGACTCTGTCTTCTCGACAGACCTGTTCTCCACCTGAGGACGGCTGCTTGCGTTGTGGCCGAAACGTCGTGAGAATTATTTTATTATGTTTTATTTTTATTATTTTATTATTTCCATTCTTCGTGACTTTACCGAAAGAACCAAGAAGACAACATGTACTCGTTTAGTACACCGCCTTCCAGACTCTTAAAGGAAGGAATATCCTTTAAACTAGGGGCACTTGTTCCATTTTTTTAAAATAATTTTACTTTAAATTGTATCCTGAAAATTATGTGGTACACAACAGCAAATGCTCCCCTTTCGGCCTTCCCTGGGCATCAGTAGCAAGGTAGAGATGCGGCCAAGTGGGCGGGGCTAGGTGGCACAACAGGCAGGACATCTTGCTGCTACACTTCAGGTTATTTTTAGATTAAGTTTGTTGTCCTTCTCCCGCACCTCCAATTAGCACCATTGGCTACTTGTGGTGCGAAAGAAGTTCAGCATACATTCAAGGTTGGGAGAAAATGGCAGGATTATTACGACGTGAGAGCAGGCAGAGAGAACACAGAGGTGAAAGAAAAATAAGTAATAATATGGAACGCTAGAGAAATCATGAGATTCTGAGCCTTGTCAAATTCAAGAATTTCAAGTGGGTTGGAGGACATGCATGTGCGTGTGGTTATTTGGCGAATATAATGAAGTTGCCACTTTATGAAAAGCAGCTGACGGCTCTCCCCAAGGGGGTATTCGACAAACTTCCCCAGCTGACTCGCCTAGATCTTCAAAACAACCGGCTAAGTGCCCTTCGAGATGGAGTGTTTGACCAGCTCGTGAATCTGAAGGAATTGTTACTGTACAACAACCAGCTGACAGCTTTCACCACAGGGGTGTTCAACAGCCAGCCTCAGCTCACTGCTCTGAGTCGGAGCACAAAGTGGCTGACAGCTATTTCCGAGGGGGCGTTCAGTCGCCCTGTGAATTTGAGTGAGTTGCCAATGGCTTAAACCTCTGACTCTGTAGCCACTACCAACTTCCAGTGCATCTTGGGGAGAGCCGTGCAACTGGTTTCCGTTCAAATCCAAGATCTCTGTGTTGCCAGGGATCACGACTGGAACCGAGCCCAGACGATTGTTTTCACAGTTCACCACCTACTCAGAGTAGTGTGTACCATGGAAACATCTACAGACGCCGCCTCCTCCACAGGCGGGTTTCCTGGCATTGACTCCAACCCAGAGCCACGAGATTAGAGGTGGAGACATGATAACAGGCATCATCATCATCATCATCATAATAACAGCATGGCTATCATAATTATCATATATCCATCATCATTCTATTGATAATCAGAACCAACATGATGCCCATCTAAGTGATAGGTAACTATCTAAGTGAGCATGCCATTATTTGTAGCATTTGTCATACACAAATGACTAAAATACCTCGTAAAATAATAATTATGAAACAAAAAAATGTCTACATTTTATTGGGAACATGTAGACAACACGACAGCCTCTTCAGCCGCCTCAATGTCAGCTAAATGCAAAGATAACCTGATTTCCAAGTTCAACCTCCTTTCCAAGACGAAGCCAGATCCACATGTTAAAAAGTTAGACGGTGACAAGATTGTTATCAATCAGAATAACAGTCCAATTTCCGACAGCCTAAAATCGGTTCTAGCTAAAGTGTTGAATTTCGCAGTCACCCCTAAACACATCCCAGTTGATATAATTGCCGAGGTCGACGTAGCCCTTAAGGGTTTGGGACACATTCCTGTAGACGTGGCAAGATCGGAAATCCCTGCAATCCTCAAAAACGCTAAGACACCTATTAGCAACATCAGTAAGGATGAGCGCTTTAAGCTTTCTCAATTAAAAAAGAGAGATGACAGTCATCCTCTCAGCTGACAAGGGCAATGCCACTGTCATCATGGACAAAACTACATACATTAACAAAATTCAGGACCTACTTAATGATGGTAGCTATACCAAAATCAGTAAAGATCCCACCAACCGCCTGGTAATGAAAACCAACAATATCATCACTGATTCGACATCTTTAATCGAACCAACCAAGCGCTTTTCTTTAAAACCCTCTGCTGCTACACCACCCAGATTGTATGGCTTACCAAAAATCCATAAAGAAGGTACACCACTTTGTCTTATCGTCTCCACCATAGACTCACCCACCTACAAACTGGCCCGATTTATGTCAGAGACCTTACAACCATTCACTGGTAAGACCACCTCAGCTGTACTTAACTCAGCTCACTTGGTATCGTTAATTAAGGACATCTCACTATCTCCAGGTGATTTTCTCGTCAGTTTTGATGTAGTATCTTTGTATACCAAAGTTCCTGTGCCTGATACCATTGCAATCATTGCAGATTTGGTCCAACAAGGACTGAATTCTGATGTACCGTCCCTGGTTAGATACTGTCTCACCAACACTTACTTAACCTGGAATGGAACATTCTACAAACAAGTTGAAGGTACCCCAATGGGTTCTCCCTTATCTCCAGTTGTAGCCAATGTTTTCATGGAAAATTTTGAGACAGATGCCATCCAGGCATCCACCCTACGTCCGTACTTGTGGAAGAGGTACATAGATGACACATTCGTCATCTGGCCACATGGCCTACCAGTTCTGGGCCAATTCCTTAATCACATCACTTCCATACACCCAGCCATCAAATTCACCATGGAGGTGGAAAAGGATGACACGTTACCATTCTTTGATGTTTTAATATAAAAGAGACCAGATGGCTCAATGGGACACTGTCTACAGGAAAGCCACCCATACAGATGCCTACATAAGACCTGACTCCCACCACCATCCATTACAGAATAATTACCTCATCAAACTCTACACCATAGAGCTCAATGTATTTCCGACCATCACCACCTAGCCAGTGAACTGGAACACGTACACCAAGCCCTCAAGATGAATGGATATTCAGACTACACAAAACCATCTGAGGACCCAATCAAAACCAACACGTTGCCATACATAGCAGGGATCACCAAAAATATTTCCAAAATCATTAGCAAACACACGATCCAGGTTCGATTTAACACAGTACATACAATTCATGATCTGATCCCATCTGTGAAGGATGTGATCCCTGACATGCAATACCCCAGCATTTACAAACTAAGCTGTGACTGCGGCAGTAGTTACATTGGGGAAACCAAGCGACATGTCTAGGACCGTGTTCGTGAACATAAGACAGATCTGAAACACGGTAGGACCAATACCTCAGCCGTGGCTGATCATTGTTTCAATGCGGTGGGCTTGCGCGATAATATTTTTTTCCGAGACCAAGGTACTCTGCAAACCTTCGGGCTACCTTCAAAGATTTGTCCATGAAGCCATCCAGATTTATAAACACAGAGACAATTTCAACCGAGAAGATGGGTATAAGCTGAGAAATCATTGGAAGGACGTTATTAACCAAGCAAAGTCATAACTTGCTGTGGTGCTTGCATTCTTCCCTGCCGTTTGGCTGTTATCTCCAACTCTCTGAGTTGCATTGCCTGTTGGGTGCCTCTGCATTAACGGGCTGGGGTCTCACTAGCATGGCACCTCTGCTCCCTTAGCCTCGATGTATCGATGGTCCTGGCTGTGTGATGGGCTTTGTGTCTCACTGACGCGACCACGGTTACGGTTCTTCACTTGCGTGGACTCGCTTGCCTCACAGCGCAGTTGGCAGCGCCGCAGCTTGTGTTACACATAGACATGACATTAACTTCCTAATCCTCCAAATCTCCCTGCCTAATCTCTCCCATCAACATAGTGTTAATCTCCCATTAACACTGCTTGTGGTGCGCATATTCTACGATACTCTTATGCGGCGACGGAAGTTCATTGCATGCTAATCTATCTCTCCCTAATCTCCCCCATTAACACAATTGACCTGCTTGCGTCCGGGGATGAAATTCCTTTCTAGCTCAGACCCCCCTTGCTTGCCCATCGCCACATAAATAACCTCTTGTTGTAACATAATTTGGAGCTTTCGTGACTGCAGGAATTACTCTTTGGGTCTTTCGGTAAAGTCACGTATAAAGAGAAAATAAAAATTAATAATTTAATTTATTCTTTTATCTT
Source organism: Entosphenus tridentatus (assembly GCA_014621495.2). Taxonomy (NCBI): domain Eukaryota; kingdom Metazoa; phylum Chordata; class Hyperoartia; order Petromyzontiformes; family Petromyzontidae; genus Entosphenus; species Entosphenus tridentatus. The sequence goes on along the minus strand of JAAXLI020001251.1, from coordinate 5,188 downwards.
TATACGTGACTTTACTCTTTGGTTCTTTCGGTAAAGTCACGTATAAAGAGAAAATAATTAATAATCATTTAATATCTTATTTTATCTTTATACGTGACTTTACCGAAAGAACCAAAGAGTAACCTATTATTCTAACAGCTCTCTCGCTGGTTCATCAGTTCCACTTCTGGATTATATTTTTCCGCCTGAGGAAGACCGCTTGTGTTTCGATCGAAACGTCATGATTATTATTTATTTATTATTTTATTTTCTCTACCTACGTGATTTTACCAAAAGAACCAAAGAGTATGGAGATGATGTATGTTTTATCCCATAACACTGATTCCTTAACATCTCCAATAAATGGTTCTTAATATATATTCTAAAATCCCTGTGAATAACCTTGATTGAAAAGAATCACCTTCTCCGATTCGTCTGTCAATGTGCATGTTGCTCCTTTCTCCCCCATCCAATTTGAGTGTGGCTGTTCCGTTTTCGTGTGTCGATTTTATTATTTCTAAACGTGTTTCATGAGGGCATCGCTATGCGAGAGCTCGGATGACTACATCAATGTATACAGAATCGAAAAAACGTTCGTAAATCAATAAAGTATATCCGCAATGATAATTCACATGCATTAGTCTGTATCCTGGAGTTTGATAAATAGTGGTTCAGCATGTCAGCTAGCAGTGAATTAGTTTGAACAGCTGCAGGTTGGATCTACAGTTTGGGGGAACTCCACGGTGCATCTTGAGAGCAGGACTCAAGTGGATATTACACAGTGTAGTAGTTACAGGGTTAAACCTGCTGTTAAGAGCGCGTTGCTCTTCTTTACCATATTTGTTTTAACTTAATTTTCTACATCTGCCTGTTGTAAGCAAAACTTCCTCAAACACACTTTCTCTACACAAGGATCGTCTTTCAAAGGGTGGTCCTCATGCAGCAATAGATTTACAAAAAGCTGAAAATTAAGTCATTGATCTGAGTGTTAATGACTTTGGACACAGACTCTATTGTGACTGTCAACGCCCAGTGCCGTTTTGGGAAAGCCGCACAGCTGGTTTCCCTGCAGATCCAAAAACTTTGTAGTGGAAGAGATCCCGTCTGGCACCGAACCCAGACCTTCATTTACACAGCTCACCGCGTTTGCATAGCCCAAAGTCGTGGTAGCATCTACGGACGCCCCCTTCACCACATGCGGGGGTCCCGGCTTGGGCTCCAATCTTGAGCCACGAGGTCAGTGTTAACTTAAAGAATGCAAATAACAGAACAAACCAGTAACATGTTTTAGTGCCAGCGAAGTCATGCCAATCAGGTGAATCAGTCACCTTCGCATTCACCAGGACCTCACTAACGTCCCTCGTCATCGCTAGATGTCACGCCAAGCCCTTTTGGACCCATCCACTGAAACTTCAACAAAGCGAGTTCAACACTGATAAAGCCTGGAGAGCCGAATGGAGTTCAAATAACTCACAAACACCACCTTGTTGTGAAAGACCCAACGGAAGAAATCTCCGGGTTTGATGTTTCACGAAGCTGCTCATGGTCCACCCTAAACTGCCTCATCCACTGCCCAAACCAAGACAGTAGATGGAGATACCTGATGCACAAATGGAAAATTAAAAACTCTCCAGTAGTGTGCGACGGTGGCCATCCAGAACAGACCGTACAACGTATGATTAAGCAATACCCGATCCACAAATACGTACAAGACATAATAGCGATTCACTCCACTACTCCTTACGTGCCTGTCTATTTTGACCACCTGAATTTGAAATTATGGTAGTTGTTCAGCATCTACATCAGCCATACGAATGAAAAATGCCAGTGTAAAGATACATAGTATAACCTTATGTGTCCTGACGTTTAGCCCACCCTGTAAACAAGTGCTGTACCCTCCCTTCACTCACCTTCCCACACCAGCTTGGTGAAGTATGGCCAAATAACCCCCTGCGAGAGACCCTCATCCAACAGTCGTTTAACTAAAGGCTTGAACACGTGTATGTACAGGATTTTGAGGGTTTAGAAAATGTTTACAGCGTGGATCAAGGAACGCAAAGTAAAAGGCATTATATCTGTACAACAACCAGCTGACGGCTCTCCCCAATGGAGTGTTTGACCAGCTCGTGAATCTGAAGTTGTTGGGATTGCACAATAACCAGCTAACGGCTATCCCCAATGGAGTGTTTGACTACCAGACCCAACAGTACCGCCTTGAGTCTGGCCACAAACTCAGCTGAGATTTATTCCCGAGCGGTCGGTCCAGTCACCAGTGAATTTGGAATAGGAGTTTCTTTTTTATAGCAAGATTAGCAGGATGACAGTTTAACAGTCATATTCGCCACTCTTCTCCGTCTCTCTCCTACCCAATGTCAAAAGTTGTCTCAATTCCTCCATTTCTCAACCACTTTCACTGCCATCCTACTTGTCACCCATCCTAAACCTCCTCCTGGTCGTGTAAATCAAATATGTTTGTTATCGGAGTAATTGCATAGTACAGGGCAATCCACGGTGTGCGGTAGTTACGATGGTTAACATGGCTTGTGTTCAGTTTGTCATGCAGTTGGAAAGTCAGCACTAGTGGTGTTCACTCGTAAAAACAGCAACTGTCTAAATGTGGTGTCTGTGTTCACATGCTTGCTCTGTACAGATGTCTTAGGCCTCAAGGTGCCTGTGACATTTATATTCTATGCGAATTTAAATTACAATTATCATTGTTAAGAGCGGGGAGAGATGTATGAAGCCACGTGGTTACCGTGCAGCCAAGTGGTACCAGTGATTGTGTTTTTTGGCCACCCTTGTCGCGTCACGTTGCTACAAAGGCTACACACTACTGAGGAATAAAAATAATTTAGATTTCACGCATGCATGTGGAAGATAAAAAATACACACGCTTGTGTGAAATAATTACGTCGATGTTAAATCGTGTAAATTTAGAAACATGCGTTTAGAGTAATTGATTGCAATACATTTATACACGATAAGCCACGTCGTTGAGCTATCATTTGTGGGCAGGTCGCTTTTGAAAAAGAGCTACATGGGTCAGTGAGGCCTTACCTGGTAAAATAAAAAAGTTTTATTTTAATAGTTTACTATGCGTTACCATTTTTGTTGGTGTTTTCGTGACGTCGTTGCCCAACGTATTAGCTGATAGCGGCTCTATCTTTGTTGACCAATGTGGGTTGCTTCTATTGACGGCTGAGATGTCGCACCCCAATCCTCTCACGATTCTCACACAACCAGGAAGACACCTCCATCCGTCCGTCCGTCCGTCCCTCCCCTCCCCCTCCCTACTCCACGATCTCTACTCATTTAGGCACTTCTTGTGTCCATGAGTAAGCTGTCTCCAATTCACTGTGGGAATGACAAACGTCTTGAGGTTGACATGAAGCGTGTCCTTGTGTCGCAAAATCTGCCCCATCTCTTCCTCCAATCTTTTCTGAAGATGCGCGTACATTTCAATTAAACTTTTAATACATTGTTAAGGTTTAAATTCACAAATCACTTTTGCAAATGTGACTGAATCTAGGACTGATCTTTTGCTTCTTAATGTCTTTTCTAGGGAAAATTTATGATGTTCAGTGAGGAAACAAGGTTGTTCCAAATCGGCAGTGCTAAGGCAAAGAATGTCTTCTTCTTGGAATAGTTAAATGCAATTAGAGGGACGTCTTAGGTTTCTTGGATATAATAATAATAATAGTTCAATTTGTAACGCGCGCAAATTTGCAGACGTAGTGGCCGCAACTCAGAGGCGCGGAGCCAAGCTCAGAGTCGCTCAAAAGCGTGGTTGTAGAGGTGAGTTTTTAAGTCTCTCTTGAAGGAGGCGATTGAGGTGATGCTGTGAATGTGCAGAGGGATATCGTTCCAGACTGTTGGGGCTGCCACCGAGAAGTGGCGCATAGACATGACCATCCTGGATCTTGGTATCAAGAGGAGGTCGTGAGTCGCGCTGCGCAGGCATCTGCCGTGTGCTGAGCTGCAAGTTGTCAATAATGAAGAAAGGTACGGCGGGCAGGCGGATATGAAGGCATTGTGGCAGAGGCAGGCGGTCTTGTATGTGACCCTACTAGTGATGGGTAGCCAGTTGAGAGCACGGAGACAAGCTAGTGAGTCGAGACGGGGATGAGTGTGGGCAATGACGACGCGTGCCAGGTTGTTTTGTAGTCTTTGAAGTTTCTTTAGGTTGCCAGCGGAGGTCCGGACTAGGACGGAGTTACAATAGTCAAGGCGAGACCCAACTATGCAACATGCCAATGTGTTGGCAATTTCAGTAGAGATGAGAGGACGTATGTGTCTAAGAGCCTTCAGGTGAAAGTTACATGAGCTGATGATATGGTTGGTTTGACGGTCGAAGGATAAAGTTGAATCTAGGATGACACCGAGGTAGTTGAAGTGGTCGGTGAACTTGATGCTGTGACCGAAGATGTGTATGTGTGTTGGGAGTGCTGCTGAATTGAGACATTGCTTGGTACCTAACATGATGGCCACTGACTTTTTCGGATTAAGGGCTAGGTTGTGTGCAGTGAACCATTGTTGCATGGCGGTGGTACATTCCGAGAGCCTCTCGAATCCAGATGCATTGCTAGAATCGATGGCGGTGAATAGAATCGTGTCATCCGCGTATAAACTGAGCCGTCCCTTGCCAGGGGTACGGCTCTGCCCTTGGGCTCTTCAATCTTCAGGAGCTTCTCGTCTTCAGCTGGACGACGACTGACTCGGATCGTTCAGGGTCCGGCTTTTATCCTCGGCCCGTGGCTCGCTCCGCCCTAGCCACGCCTTCCTTCCGAACCTTCGAGAAGGATCTGGTAGTGATGTCATCCCCCAGCCCCCCTCCTGGGGTCTACGGTCTGTCCCTTAACCTAAACGATCCATAGAGTAACCGTTGGGTCCCAAGGCCCATCGTCTCTCATACAGGGGCTCAGCCACTCGATTGCCCCCTATCGGCGTGTAACCATTACTGCAGGCAACTGCATGGGAACAGCGCATCTTTGCCAAATAACACCGTTACATATATATACTTGTATACTACACTATACAACACACTCCATCAATATACACAACATGATACAATACTCCGAATAGCAAATTTGGCTACGAACGGTGTGAAATAATCTTCTTGGTTTTTTCGGTAAAGTCACGTAGAAGGGAAGTAATAAAATAATAAAAGTAATAAAACATAATAAAATAATTCTCACGACGTTTCGGCCAC
>JAAXLI020001250.1:226287-271957 GCA_014621495.2 Entosphenus tridentatus | reverse complement strand
TATGGTATTGTTAGTTTTATTGTTAGTCAGTGTTGCTCTCCAGTTGTTTGGGTGAAAAGTAGTCAACTAAGTTTTGCCCAATCCTGGGCAGCTGGCTCTTTAACTAAAAAAGCTAAGTAATATAAGACTTGTAGAGATGAATAGAGACTCATAGAGATACACATAGACTCATATAGATACATAGAGATACATAGAGACTCGTAGAAATACTTAGAGACTGGGTGAAAAGTGGACTAGGTTTTGCACAATCCTGGCCAGCTCGCTCAACAAACTTTAATAAATTAACTACGCTGGTCGAGGTGGGTCGATTATGGCAGGGAGCATAGAAGTACAGGACAACATTTGTAGTCTACTGTGCACCACGTGGTTCCTGAAAGCATTTCATTAATCTAAGCACTTTGAGTGAATTTTACTACTTGTTAATTTGTTGTCCTTCCTATGTACGGTTCGAAAGAAGTCTAACATGCACACACACTATCCAGACTCGATCCTTCTTGGCTTCCGAGATCCAATAAGACCGGGCACATTCTGGATGGTTTTTAGAACTCCAGAATTATTCGCCCCTTATCACATGCGTGCGCACATTCATGCATTGTTCACGAAAGCCTTTCGGAACAGAATGATGTAATATTAGGACCAAAAAATGTATTACAATCGAATCTCACCTATATTCATAGAGAGCGCATTTAATCAAGGCACTTGACATAGCTCAATAAACTATTATCTAGGTGACAGTGGTGTCCACGAATTATAATAAAATATTAATCAATACGATGAAATAGTTTACTTTGCCAGATAAGGTCTACTGAGTAACTTAGCATTTTTTATAGCTCAACGAAACGGCGTATCATCAAGAAGAAATTTATAGCATCTAAATTCTCTAAACGCGTGATGTTGATTCTAATTGTACAGAGAATACCCAGAGGACCCGGAGACAAATCCATGCGACCACAGGGAGAACATACCAACTCCAAATATACAGCAGGCGTTAGTGTGATGATCAAAGCCACAGTCTCCTGTATAGTAGGCGAGGTAATTACCATCTCCCCCCAAAATTCTTATCATATGTGTCTCACTGGCATGTACAGCCCTTGTATCAAACGACTGCTGGATCAAGCCTCACCCTTCCGCCACGCCATTCGTGTGGATTATTTGACCGTACGTATGATCACTTAAGTTTGTTACTGTTAATGCATTGCTCCAGTGGCTTCCTGATATCGAATTCGATGCGGTAAACCCATGGCATGCTCGTGAGAAACTCGGGAGAATCTTGTTGCTCGGACACGAGGTTGATTACGTCGTTTGCTTTGGACGGAAGAAGTATGACGTCTCGAGTGACAGCGTTCGCTGGGTGAGGTGAGTAGAAGCCCTCTCTGATGAGGTTCCAGTGACGTCTCGAGTGACAGCGTTCGCTGGGTGAGGTGAGTAAACGCCCTCTCTGATGAGGCTCCAGTGACATCTCGAGTGCTACAGAGGCGGTGTCCTCAGACCTCTACTGTCCCTTACCGGCACAACAAAGACTAAGTTCCCCGTGTAGCTTTCACAGACTGTTGGGGCAAATGTTGTTAGCGAGCGCATATGAAGGCCGGAATGTGACATGAGGGGGTGGGTGGCCATCACCACGCCCGGCCGCCTTTGTCTTTCCAGTGGCGATGCTTACTACACACCGCACCAGGTACTCATTTGAGGCCGAGTCAACCTGGCACAACAACCCGAGCACACAAACACGTGTCACGAATGTGTACACGCACACACGCGGAACACGTACACAGTGCTACGTACTGTGGTACATAAGTACGTTTGGAAGTATGTAAAACAGTACGAACTGTTGTCCTTACGTATTTATGTACAATAATAGTACGTTCAACAAGAGAGCAGACATCGCGCTGCTCGCAGCAGACATCGCAGCTGTCGCGATTTTCACCTGAAGACGGGCGCTTGTGTTGCGTTAGAAACGTCGTGATTTCTTTTATTTCACTCATTCATTCACGTATTCAACCATTCACTCATTCAATCAATCACTCATTTATTCAACCACTCACTGATTCACTCACCCGCCCATTCACTCATTCAACCAATCAATAATTTGTTCAACCACTCACTCATTAACTCACTTAGCCACTCACTCATTTATTCAACCACTCGCTCACTTATTCAACCGCTCACTCATTCACTCACTCACTCGCCCTCTCAATGAGGCATTGTTCACGTGGCTCTCGCGGCTGGATGGAGCACGCAGGCGACAGGATTCTCAGTGCAGCAGCGCTCAGGTTGGTGGATGATCCGGAACTCAGTGGCGCCCTCCGAAAGTCGCCTCATCGCCACCGGTACGGTTCGGTTGTTCACCTGAACGTCGCTCGTTGATTCACGCCACCCGTGATGGGGAGTCCGTCTGTCAGCCACTCACTCTGTCATCTCGTCATCCACAATGCGTCCAACAACCTCCACCACCACCTCCACCACCTCCACCACCTCTACCTCCACCACCACTTCACCACCACCACTACCTCCACACCCACCACCTCCACCACCTCCACCACCACTACCTCCACCACCACCTCCACTACCTCTACCACCACCACCACTACAACCACCTCCACTACCTTCACCACCACCACCACTACCACCACTTCCTCCACCACCACCACTACCTCCACCACCACCACTACCTTCACCACCACCACTACCTCCACCACCACCACTACCTCCACCACCACCTCCAAAACCACTACCTCCACCACCACCTCTACCACCACCACCACTACCTCCACCACCACGAGCTCCACCACCACTACCTCAACCACCTCCACTACCAGCACTTCCACCACCTCCACCACCACCTCCACCGCTAACATTACCACGTCCACCACTACCGCCACCACCACCTCCATCACCACCACACTGCAGGTCGTAACAATAGACAAAGATCCCCCCGTTATAGCCTTAACAATTAGTTGGGGCAAGTGCTGTTAGCGACCATCTATGAAAGCCGGCCCGGTACACGAGGGGTGTGTGGCCAGCACCACGCCCTTTGTCTCCCAAGTGGCGATGTTGACTACACTCCACACCAGCTACTCATTTGAGGCTGAGTCAACCTAGGGTAGGCGCAAAACCGGTTCAGTTAATTGCCACTGGTGTTAGCCGTGAGCGGGAATCAAACGCGGGTCGCCGGGTTTGTAGTGCAGCATGCTAACAGCTATGCGACCGTTCCTCACCACTCTGCAGGTCACAACAAAGCACTCACCCACTCACATGTACCCACTCACTCACCCACTCACTCATCCACTCACATTTACCGACCCACTCACCCACTCACATTTACCTACTCACTCACTCACCAACTCACTCACTCACCCACTCAGATTTACCCGCTCACTCACTCGCCAACTCACTCACCCACTCACCCATGCACTCGTTTATTCAACCACTCACTTACTCACCTAATTCACCCACTCACCTACTGACTCACCACGATACGATATAGTCACTCAGTCACCTCTTCAGTCGGGGTGAGGAAGTTGGGGTGAGTGTGAGGGTTGTGGAGTCGGGGTGGGGGTGAGGGAGTCGGGGTGAGGGTTGGAGAGTCGGAGTGAGGGAATCGGGGTGAGAGTTGGAGAGTCGGGGTGACGGTGAGGGATGGGGAGTCGGGGTGAGGGTTGGGGAGTCGGGGTGGGGGAGTCTGGGTGAGGGTGAGGGTTAGGGAGTCGGGGTCAGGGTGAGGGTTGGGGAGTCGGGGTGAGGGTTGGGGAGTCGGGGTGAGGGTGAGGCTTGGGGAGTCGGGTTGAGGGTGAGGGTTGGGGTGTCGGGGTGAGGGTTGGAGGGTTGGGGAGTCGGGGTGAGGGTTGGAGAGTCGGGGTGAGGGAGCCGGGGTGAGGGTGAGGGTGAGGGTTGGGGAGCCGGGGTGGGGGTGAGGGGGTCGGGGTGAGGGTTGGAGAGTCGGGGTGAGGGAGTCGGGTGAGGGTTGGAGAGTCGGGGTGAGGAAGTTGGGGTCAAAGTGAGGGTTGGAGAGTCGGGGTGAAGGAATCAGGGTGAGCGTTGGAGAGTCGGGGTGAGGGTGAGAGTTGGGGAGTCAAGTTGTGAGGGTTGGGGAGTCGGGGTGAGGGTGAGGGTTGGAGAGTCGGGGTGAGGGTGAGGGAGCAGGAGGTGGAGTCTGGCACAATAAATGCGCAGGCAGAGCGCAGGGGGGGGGGGAGAGCCGCCACCCAGAGCCTCGTGTTCCACACTCAGGTACGGTGGCTAGGAGACGTTAAATCTTATCTTACCGTAATTTATATTGCATCTTAACTCAGGTGCTTTACAGAGATTTAAGAACGGTACATGTGAATGTAATGGTGGAGATGAGGCCAAATGAAATGGATGAGAGGAAGCAATGGCGGCGAATCTGTGATGATGTGCGAAGGAACAGAGGGAGAAACAGCAAAGATTGAGAACGTGAAGGGCAAGAAGGCCACACATAGACAGATACAAGAGTGACAAGACAGGGTGGGGCTAGACCATGAAGGAATTTGAACAGGCAGCGGTAGTAGACAGAGAGCCCCAATGCAGTTTCGCGAGGTTGGCTGAGGTATGGGATTTGTAGGGAAGATTGAATTTGAGCCGAGCAGAGTTGTTAAGAGAGTTGCCGTAAGCCAGACGAGTATGGACAAGGGAATTATGAGGAATTCTACAGCAGAGGTAGAAATAAGCGGTCGAATTTTGCGAATGTTGAACAAATGAAACCGGCAAGGACGGGTAGTGCCAGAAATGTGATCGCCTAGTATGCAGGGTTGTCGGTTAGACCCTACTATGACGATGGCTGCTGCTATATATTTTGAGTCTGCGTGTTCTCTCTCTCTCTCTCCCCCTGATCGTGTAGATTTTTCTCCAGGTCCCCCGGTTCTTCCCTCTACATTTTGAGTCAACATCACGCATTTCGAGTATCAACCAAGGGTACGCGGACCTCTGGGGGTACGTGGCAATGTCCCAGGAGTTACGTGATGTGATTTATAAATGTGTTAAATTATATCATATATGAAAGTTATTGATAAATAATCACGTATGAATAACTAAGATACATTTTAAATCCATTTGGTTACCTACAACGATAAAAAAGGCCTTTATAAACTCAGTGATAGTAAACAATGTGGTTTACAAGAGTAACAAGCCAGCCTGAACACATTATGTCATGCATGCAAAGCGTTCAATTCTCTTTTTTATTCGCTTGCTGCTACTAACAGCTAATTAGGATGCCTCACAAAATGGAAAATTGGTTAAAATATTGATACTCTTTGGTTCTTTCGGTAAAGTCACGTAGGTATAAAATAAAATCCTACGTGACGGTCTGCTTTTTCGCTTGCAAGTTTCAGATTTATTGAAATACACCCGTCCTTGGACGGGCAAAAGGCTAGTCCTCTAAAAGATCAATGGCTATTCAGATGCGCTTTTGCGGCCATCTGACAAGCTCTTCCTTTCGAAATTAGGAAGCCACTGGAGCTATGCACTTTTCAATCATCTAATTGAAAACTAAGTTATTTAGAACTGCTTTTTGTGTTAAGTGTGTTGTCCTTCCCCCGTATCTCCGATTAGCGCAGTTGGCTCAGTGCGGTACCAAAGACGTTCAACATACATACATACATGTGGAAAATAATGGCAGCCAAATGGTCTTAATGCAAGTAAATTTATAGTACAGTAATAACATAATAAATTTAAATAGAGAAGAGTAATAAATATTGAGTATATTACAGCACAGATAGATTAATTTGTAAACTGCTATCTTGGTTAAGTTAGTGTTAGTCGATGGGGAATGTCAGTCTATGCGCAATGTTAGTGTACGTGCCATGTTAGTGTATAGGCATGTTAGTCTATGTGCCGTGTTAGTCTATGGGCAATGGTAGTCTATATGCCATGCTAGTCTATGGGCATGTTAGTCTATGTGCCGTGTTAGTCTTTTGGCAATATTAGTCTTTGGGCAACGTTAGTCTATGGCAATGTTAGTGTACGTGGCATGTTAGTCTATGGGCAATGTTAGTCGATGTGCCGTGTTAGTCTTTATGCAATACTAGTCTTTGGGCAACGTTAGTCTATGGCAATGTTAGTCTATGGGCAATTTTAGTGTATGTGCCATGTTAGTGTATAGGCATGTTAGTCTATGTGCCATATTAGTCTGTGGGTCAATGTTAGTCTATTTGACGTGTTAATCTATAGGCAATGTTAGGGTACGTGCCGTGTTAGTCTATAGGCAATGTTAGTTTACGTAGCATGTTAGTGTATAGGCAATGTGAGTCTATGTTTCGTGTTATTCTATGTACCATATTAGTCTATGTGCCGCGTTCGTCTATGGGCAATGTTAGTCTATGTTCCGTGTTAGTTTATGGGCAACGTTAGTCTATGTGCAATGTTAGTGTACGTGCCATCTTAGTGTATAGGCATGTTAGTCTACGTGCCATATTAGTCTGTGGGCAATATTAGTCTGCCTGACATGTTAGTCTATAGGCAATGTTATGGTACGTGCCGTGTTAGTCTAAGGGCAATGCCAGTCTATGTGCCGTATTAGTCTTTAGGCAATAAGTCTTTAGGCAACGTTAGTCTATGGCAATGTTAGTCTATGGGCAATGTTAGTCTATTTGCCGTGTTAGTCAATGAGCAATGTTAGTGTATGTGGCATGTTAGTGTATAGGCATGTTAGTCTACGTGCCATATTAGTCTGTGGGCAATGTTAGTCTATTTGATATGTTAGTCTATAGGCAATGTTAGGGTACGTGCCGTGTTAGTCTATGGGCAATGTTAGTGTACGTGGCATGTTATCATATAGGCAATGTTAGTCTATGTACCATGTTAGTGTATAGGCATGTTAGTCTATGTGCCATGTGAGTCTATGGGCAATGTTAGTCGACGTGCCATGTTAGTTTTTAAGCAATAATAGTCTTTAGGCAACGTTAGTCTATGGCAATGTAAGTCTATGGGCAATTTTAGTGTACGTGCCACGTTAGTGTATTGGCATGATATTCTACGTGTCATATTATTCTGTGGGCAATGTTAGTCTATTTGACGTGTTAGTGTATAGGCATTGTTAGTCATTGTGCCGTGTTAGTCTATGGGCAATGTTAGTCTATGTGTCGTGTTAGTCTTTTGGCAATATTTTACGTGTTAATCAATAGGCAATGTTAGGGTACGTGCCGTGTTAGTCTTTGGGCAATGTTAGTGTACATGGCATGTTAGTGTATAGGCAATGTTAGTCTATGTGCTGTTTTAGTCTATGGGCAATGTTAGTGTACGTGCCGTGTTAGTCTATGGGCAATGTTAGTCTGTGTAATAAAGCTCGCTGAGGCGACTTCTGGAATCCGTCTTTTATTCAACTTATATTACAGTTTACTTCACGCTGCTGATAGGCAGCGTGAGAGGGACAGATATAGAGAGAGAGAGACGCACTGCCACGTGGCAACTCGGAGCCCCGCTCCCCCATGGCCCCCTTCCTCTGTTTGTTCCCGTTCTGACCATGTGTCGTTCGTCTCCACCCCTATTTAATACCCGGGTCACGTGGTACGTTTTAGCCAATCCTCGTTAGCCTGCAGGAATCTTCCAGGCTCCCTCGTCAGCTCCCGGGACCACGCCCCTGACTCATCTCCCCATTGGCTGTGGCCAAAGCCAGCAGAACCAATCCTTATAGCTGTCACCTTTCCATCATGTCAGGGCCATGCTCTTAGGCTTCCCCCCATTGGCTGTAAACCAGGACTGGCAGAGCCAATCACTATGACGAGTTGTGATACGTCAGTGAGCCGGATATATCCTCATATTACATATGTACCATGTTAGTCTATGTTCAGCGCTAGTATAAGGGCAATGTAAGTGTATGTGCCGTGTTAATCTATGCGCAATGTTAGTCTATGTGCAACATTAGTCTATGTGAATTGTAACTATGTGCCCTGTCTTTTCTCAAACACGTGGGCGATCATAGCCATTCCTTCCATTCTGTCCATGATATTAATTGAATAACTCTGCATTAGACGATTCTCCCAGTTGCATGCAGCCATTCAAACTGCTTCTGTGACTTTAATTTGCTGTCACCATGGATTCCGGTGATACCCATAGTTGGCACCGTGGTGGAGAGATGTTAACTCTCTTGCCTGGTATGCAGGAAGTCGTGGGTTCGATCCCGACGCCGACGCCTGCATATTGGAGTTTGCGTGTCTCTCTCTCTCCCCATGGTGGTGTGGATTTTTCTCCGGGTCCTCCGGGTTTTCCTTCCATATTTAGAAACATGTGTTTAAGAGTATTTGGCTGCTATTCATTTACAAGTAATGAGCCACTTCGTTAAGCTATCATCTGTGGCCAGGTTACTTTAGAAAAGAGCTTAATATCTCAATGGGCCTTACCTGGTAAAATACTAAATAAACGGTTTAGTTTAAATAGTTTAGTTTATCTGTTCCACACTCCCCGTTGGTGTGCAAACGCGTGGTTCTTTAACGACCCGCGCTCCATTTTATTTTAATTGTATTAGTGGATAAGGAGAATCGTGCCGTTAATTGACCCCAATAGCGAGTTTACTTTGCCAATACTAGTCAAATCGCAGAAAGCTTCTTCGGATTATAGGACCTGAGATATTGGTCCCCAAATCACTGCAGATAAAAGGAGTTATTCTGTAAATTACGCTGATTAAAAATATATGGTGAATCGCTATGGGGGCTTTCACCTAAGTTAAATAAAGGACGGTATTCACATGACACAATGAATCTCAACGGGGGATCTCACACGTTTAATGAAGGACGTCAGGCACTAGAGACAGTGAATCTTAATGGGGCTCTCATCTGGGTTAAATAAGGGGAAAATGTCAAAACTGGGTGGTTTTTAACTTTTGCCGACAAAACTGGATCGCAAATGACAAAACTTGGTGGTCTTGGAAAATGACAGGCAAAACAGGGTGGTGCTTTTGCAAATGACAAAACTGGGTAATTACCGACGTGAACAAATGTCAAAACTGGGTAAAATGGTGAACGCGATAGACTACTTGAATGAAATTTGTACAAGTTATGGCCCTTGCGATATTCAACACACTGCCTGATGTATACACAAGTCACTAGTCTAGGCCGTCGAGCAAGGCGGCAGTGCCTCTGGCTAGTCGCAAACCCGCCTCGAGCTCACTTTCGATCCGACCTCGGCGCACTGTGCTCGTGTGCACGTACACGCAATACTAGTAGTAATATGGTGCTGGCACACTGTGCCGGCATAAAGATACCAAGTAGTTTGCTCAATCGAGTACTTGCACATTGTGCCAGCATACAAATTCCAAGCGATTTGATTAATGAAGGCTGGCAAACTGTGCCAGTATACAATTTTCAAGTGTACTGGACTAATGTCAAAACTGGGTGCACCCTGAGTGCCCAAAACTCAAGTTTTTGACCACCCAGGGTGCACCCAGTTTTGACATTTGGCATCCAGTTTTGTCGGCAAAAGTTAAAAACCACCCAGTTTTGACATTTTCCCGTTAAATAAGGACCTCAGTCACTAGAGACAGTGAATCTTAATGGAGGATCTCACCTGAGTTAAATAAAGGACGTCACTCACAAGAAACAGTGAATCTCACATGGGTTAAATAAAGGGTGTCAATCACCAAAGACAGTGAATCTGAAGGGGGGATCTCAGATGATTAAACAAAGGATGTCACTCACTAGGGACGAAGATTTAAAGGTTATCAACTCAGTCTAGCATTCGTTGGTTTTTGTACTAAATGTCACATAACATGAAAGGAACATGTAAACATCTTCATTGAAGTACTTCAACAATGCTTTTCTACTGTAAACTTCTCACTAATGTTCGTAAATTCACTTAAACTGATGACAAATATAACTCTGTATGGAAAGCATTCGCTTTCTTGCTCACAAGTATCAGTTTACAAATTATGGAAGGATCTTTTCACAAAGATACACATGTATATATTTAAAAATGTATGTTTTTTTGGAACCCATCCTTTGCAAAAAAAAAATTTGCATTGCACAAAAGCAACAAATTACGTGCACAAACATTTGTCTAACGCAGTGCTTCTCAAGTTTGCTCGGCCTGCAGACTACTTGACCGATTACATTTCCGTTTTCCACTCAGCCACCCACCACTGGTGACAATGCATTCACTTCTTCTCTCAAAATACCACTCGTAACATAATTCATATTACCACAACATGATCAAATTAACTTAACCCACTTTTTTTACTGGGGGCACTTTTATAACTTGGGGTTAGGGTAGTTAAACAAGGGTAGTTTACTTAACTTCATTTTTTATTGAATGTGTAAGATATTAATTAATGTCCTTAACAAAAGGTATAATTAGTTCCGGATCAACCTGCATTCGCATCACAGCCATCATGGAACACCGGTAGGACCACTGATCTAACACAATTATAAACATACACTTAAGTGGCATCTAAATTAAATTTTACCATGAACTCTTGCTTTTATTTGTAACTGAAGTAGCCAAAAAAAATATTTTTAAAATCACTCTAGCCCTTGGGTGTCCTTCGCCATGATTCTGCCTTCCCACCTCCTGCTTCCTGGCTTGTGATTCTGGAGAGGCAATGGGGCACATTGGGTGCTGGGCTCCGGCTAAGCGACAGGCGATAATGTTGGGAGCTTTGGTCAGCTTGGACCCCCAGAAATATATATACAATAATTAAGGAGAAACCTAGCCAGTGTATGTGGAAAATATAGTAGATAATGTTAGTTATTATATATAGCTGCATTAATTAATAGTTCCCAGATTTCGGACTCAATGTGGGATTCAAATAATTTAATGTAGCTGCCCGACAGTTTTGGAGCCACCTAGTTTCGTCTCTTGGCATCTCCATCCTGAAATCTCTGTCCCCATGTAAACTGACTCTTTATTAAAATCACTAAAGTTAAAGTATTTGTGTAATTTTACAACGTATTTGCAATTTTTATCGTTAAGTAATTTTTTAAATCTGTAATTGCAGAATGTTGTATGGCAGGCGAGTCAACCTTGAAGAATAACTTCTTAGCCCAGTGGGCTTTACTTGGGAAATAAACTTCTGAACTTCGAAAGCACAGTTCAAGCCACCATCAGACTGGATTTCAGGATCAGTGTTTTGAGACTGGGTTTATGGATATCTTTCTACAACTCACCTCGAATGTAAATAGCAATATCATTGCAAAAAGTGCATTAATTACATTGTAAAAAAATGAAGTTAATTATAAGTGTAAAATGCCTCTGATATTGCAGCCAATGTCTCCGAACCTCCGATTAGCATGGCAGGCTGCGTACGGTGCGAAAATAAGTTCACCATACATGCATACACCCAGAGCTATAGCTCGTGGGAATCTTCTCATAGCTCATCGAATTATTCCAGGATAAACAATTCTGATAATTTACAAAGAGTATGGTATCTATTATTTTTCAATATTCATTCACAGGGAGCTGAGCACTGAGCTGGCCACGATGAAGCGATCGATGGCGATGGCTCGGATCTTCTGGGCTCTGATTCTCTCCGCATCTGCGTGGGTTGGAGCCCAGGCCGGGAACCCCGCATGTGGAGATGGAGGCGTCTGTGTCTGTGAATTGGGCAATGTTTATTGCCAGGATCGAAGGCTAACATCTGTCCCCAACGCTATCCCTGTGGACATGGTGTGGCTGTACCTACACAGCAACCAGCTGGCAGGCATCCTTGCCAAGATAACCTTAACCCTCTTTATTACGTGAAGCCGTGGAGAATGATCTTACGTTTTTGAATGTCACTTTGTACAATAAATCTTTTTTGATTGGAATGCTTTTGGAAATATCATACGAGTTTGCAATGCAATTGACGTAGTTACAAAAACACAACTTTTGTACAACCTGATTCGTGGATGATGACTGATGAGAAACGGGAGTTACAGTGCGTGGAGGTGAATTCCTTTCGAGCGTCGTTGGTAAAACTCGCACGGCATCACAATCCCTGGAATTGCGAGTCATGTGATATTCTCTACTTAAATTCCTGGCTTAGAAGTAATGGACATAAATCTTACAAATACAGCAACCAATGGGATCCAGAGTGTTCAGGGTCAAATAAAAAAATCAAAGACATAAACCTTCAAAACCTGTGCCGTGATGAAGAAATAAAAAAAATCACGACGACTCTGAAACCCATGACTAGATCAACCACAAGCTTCATCGCAACCATATCCACCCTCATCGCCAACGCCACATCCCGTCCCGCCGACCATAATCCCGACCCCACCGACCCCACTGCTCGCCACCACGTGCCCACTCTGTCCCAGTGCACGAGCCGTGGCGGTGTGGATAACCACGAGCACCACCAGAAGGCAGAGCGGCACTATCCGTGCATCCTCGCACTCGGGGCCTGTGCTGGCCTTGTGGCCTGCCATGTGGGGTCTGCGCTGGCGCTCGCATACGTGATCCACGCGCTGAGGTGTGCCAGCACCACCGACGCTGCCATAAGGGGGGGGGCGTTGGGGAGCGGGCGGTGGCCAGAGCTGGATCAGTGGTAGCAGCGGCAGCAACTGGTGGTTATGAAGGAGCCAGAGACCTAAAGGTGGTAATGATTGTGAACGGGGAGTAGTGCATCAGGGCAATCAATGCCAGCAGTTGATAGTTGCCGAGCCATATTCTATACTTTAAGCAGTCCCTCTCCTTAGTCTCCTTCTGTTCCTGTTAAAGCCTCACCACCTCTTGTCTATTGACCATTATCTTCCTTTTCTCTCCCCTGGCCCCTCCACTCCGTTTAGTCCCTTCCCTATAACCGTTTCGTGATCCCGAAGCACTCATTCCTCAATCCTCATAGCACGCCCCCTGTCAACTACATCCTTCCATTCTGTGTCACCGTGTTGTAAGCTATGTCAAGCACCTTGAGTGAAGGCACTCTCAAAATATTAATGATTTTCGATCTCAATTATCCCAATGTCCAGCTATAGTTCTATATAACATAGAGGATCTCCTGATGACATACGTGTCCATGCCGCGCGAGGTGACGCAGCTCTGGTCTGCAAGTGGGCCTTTGTCTGTTCGTAGGGGACGATGTTGATATTTGAATTCTAATTTAATCATTGTTAACAATTTAGTTGCTCAAATCTGGACAAAAGTCATTGCTGCTCTTCTGATTAGGCAATTGGACCCACATAAGGTTGTTTTCCATAAATTAGTGCTTCTCAACGAGCTTATTCCATTTTCATGGCACATTGAACCAAACACTCACTGTGGGCCCGATGGAGTTGGTGTGAACGTATTGTAGTAATGAGAGAATTGGTGCTACCAACTTGTGACAATAATTTGCCCAACTGTTTGAATGTATGTGTGGCTCTATGTATTTGTACTCCGTGTTTGTTTCCGTATCTCTATGTGTCTCTCTATGTGGGTATGTGTCTTGTGTATCTCTGTGTTTTCATAGGCCTTCAAACGTGCTCAGTAAAAGCCAAACACTCACTGTGGGCCCGATGGAGTTGGTGTGAACGTATTGTAGCTTAGAGAGAATTGGTGCTACCAACTTGTGACAATAATTTGCCCAACTGTTTGAATGTATGTGTGGCTCTGTGTATTTGTACTCCGTGTTTGTTTCCGTATCTCTATGTGTCTCTCTATGCGGGTATGTGTCTTGTGTATCTATGTGTTTTCATAGGCCTTCAAAGGTGCTCACTAAAAGCGCTTTCCCCAAAAAGTCTGCTCAGGATATACGGTGGATCTTTGTCTTTGTCTCTGTGTCTGGCACAGTAGGGGGTACAGCTGGTGCATCTGCCAGTCATCTCAGTCAGTCAACCCATGGCACCTGGGTTATCCCGTGACCTCCTGCCAGTGCCCGTTTGACACTTCACATGGCCTTAAAATGCACATAGCTTGGCACAAGCGCCGTGGTGACGTCACCGCCACTTAATTGGAAATCTCCATTGTTGTCGTCTGTGTCTGCGCTTCCGTGTCTAAGTATATTTATGTACGTGTCTCTGCATGCGTTTTTCCGTGTCTTTGTGCAAGGCAATTCCTGTCTGTGTATGTCACTGTGTCTGTGCGTATCTCCATGTCTGTGTGCATATCTGTTTGTGTGTGCGAGTGTAGTCGCTCTGTTGGTCTCAGTGTCTCTGTGTACGTCTCCATGTTTCTGTGTTTGCGGGTCTCCATGACTGTTTGCCCAACTGCGCATGTGCGACTCAAGAAGTTGAGAGGGCTGGGGGTGGTGGCTGACGGCTGTTTGCTGCCGTGCTGCACCGCGACCAATGGAGAGGGGAGGGTGGGAGTTGGGTGAGGCGGTCCTATCTTGTCACCTAATGGCTCTACGTGCACATTATATCAGCGCGATTGTGCCTTCAATGCTTGATGTTCAATATAAGCACAATTTTCTGTTGTTGATATACAGTGTGTATTCCAAATAGCATTTTCACGGAATCTGTCAACATCGCTAAACTATTAAAAGTTTCCACCAATCTGTGCGGTCAACCAATAACCTGCTTATTTGTTTTGTTTGATTGCAATCTCACTTGTAGCATTACAATGTATGCCTTTGCAAGTGAGTAATATAACACTTTTTATAGACTAGGTTTTAGGTTTGGTTAACTGATAGTCAACCATGTGCTTGTTATATTAAATCTCTGCTTTCTTAAACAATAAACAAATAGAAACATTTCCTTTCCTCACGCGTGATTTCTCTGATGCCCATTAACGTTCGAATGTAATGTTTATTTCGTTCCAAGATACACAATGAGGACTTTGCCAAACGATTCCACTTCAGAACCCTCCAAAACATTAATAGGATTTGGATAAAGAGCATTGCTATTAAAATCAGTATAACCAAATAATCATGATTAGGCTTGAATGACGATAAATAATGCAGTCGATTTAGATTATGGATCAATTAGTCATGCTATCCTATTTGTGGCGTTTGTCTCCACAATTGGCACCAGGAAACCAAAGTGGCGAGATGTTAACTACCTCACCAGGTATACAGGAGTCCATGGGTTCGATCCGGACCCTGATGCCTGTACAGCAATCCCTCGCCAACCGCGGGGGTTAAGTTCCTGCAAAATGCCGCGGATAGCAAATTCTCAGTTGGTAAAGTACAGGGGCCTGTGGGAAATAGAGGGTCAGGGGAACCATGCCCGTGGTCAGACTCGTCATAGCTTAAATACATTGTCTGTTTATTAACTAATCATCGAATAAAATACAGTGCATTGCACTATAACATTCAACATAAATATTAAATACATTTTACATACCTTGAATATTAACGATGATAACAAAATGAGATGGGAGAAGGGGTGGTTAGGAGGATGGCCTCAGCCCACTCTCCCCCTCTTCCTCCAGGCCACAGACGCGACACTTTCACCTTCACTAAAAGTTTCGCCCCATGGTGGTCACGTGGATTTTTCCCCTGGTCATCCGATTTTTCCCTCTACACTTAGAATCACCATCACGTGTTTTAGAGTATGAGGATTTCGGCCGCCTTATGCCTGTCGCCCGCACTGGTACCCCCTCCCCCCACCATATGTGCTGATACTACCAACTCTATTATGTGTAGGGTGTGTAGGCATATATGCCTACACATATTGTTTTATTGGAGAGGGGGGGTCGACAATTTTTGTAAATCTGTTGGATCAACTTTTAGCCCTCACATGTTGGGGGGGGGGGTGTCCACTTTCTATAACTTTTTGATTCAGGCCTTCTGAAAGGCTGTTATAATTTAGTTGATGAAAAAACAGACAAATGGACAAATGGTCAGATGGACACACAGAACGCCGGGCTTTTATAACAGATGTGGCTGTGACCCCTGCCCACTGTGCCTCGATCTTTCCTGGCTTTGACCGTTATCAAGGACACAGGGGTTCATCAATAAATGATTAAATAAACGTTTTGGTAGCACTTCTGTGTTGGTTTCCTTGGTTCCACTGCGTGATCCTCTTTTTCGTCAACTGCAACAGGAATTGCTCTCGCTCCCAACACCGGCCACATGCACACACACAATAACTTTCTAAGGGGGTAACATGATTCCATTTTTTTATGTGTACGGCTCCCAGCCCACAGGAATGGCAACATACTCTGTAATATTAACATGTTGGCGTCACTATAGGGCCCTCAATATGGTCCCCCTCTCATCAAGAGCCCATATCCAGTGGTCACGTGACTCTCTAATTACGTAAATATATATTTTAACAATAATCAAAATTCCATATACTTATCTAAACGATAATTTATGTCAAACTAAGCATAACTATCCTTTATAATGCTATGATTTTCATAAATTGACTGAATAATACTCCACCTATTCTAGCTATCATTGTTATTACATACTTCTCATATCTATGTAATTAATTTACAATGCTGTGCCTATCCTAGCTATCACTTCCGAGACTGTTTATCCTATCTATAGTATTAATTACATAGCCCGGTCCCGACTACGATTTATATTACTCGGATCTTAAACAGTAGTATGATAATAATTACAGAGATAATCTACAATACTATTAATAATTAATCAATTAAGCAAAAAAATTACAATGTGTAACTTACCAGGTCCCTGTGGGGTGGGCTGGTAGGAACAAACAAATGAATGGCTATAATAAAATGAAATGGCAAAAAATGGGCGCCAATAAGTGGACGGAAACGTAGACGTAGTGGAACATAGGAAACAATAAAGTAGTAGTAACCATTGTGGAAAAAATACTAGTATTGCAAAGTATGTACCTACGTGAGTGCAGCTTGGAGCAGACATAGTGAGTAGTAACAATCTGCACAATATGCAGATTGTTACTACCCCTGCCGCGGTAGCCCCGCCCAGCCCCGCGTTGCCCCGCCCAATACACCCCTAGCGGGGGAGAAATTGCCAGGCCTGGCTCTAGGCTGGAGACCCGCCGACGACGGGGAGGTAGGGAGTGTATTTTAATGTAAAAGCTTAAAATTTAAATGTTTCTATTTAAAAACATGAGGGAATGTAACATTGTTAAACATTAACTCCCTTTCACACACGCGGGGGTACGATACGAAGGGAGAGTGTGAGGCCTAGTTCTAGGTTTGAGGCCTAGTTCTAGGCTTTAGGCCTAGCTGTAGGCTTTAGGCCGCTGCGAGTTAATTTTTAATTTAAAAGTTTTAATTATTTATGTAAAAGCTTTCAATTTAAATTTTTCTATTTCAAAACATCAGGGAATGTAACATTGTTAAACATTAACTCCTTTTCACACACGCGGGGGTACGATACGAAGGGAGAGTGTGAGGCCTAGTTCTAGGCTTGAGGCCTAGTTCTAGGCTTGAGGCCTAGTTCTAGGCTTTAGGCCTAGCTGTAGGCTTTAGGCCGCTGTGAGTTAATTTTTAATTTAAATGCTTTAATTATTTATGTAAAAGCTTTAAATGTATTAAAAACATAAGGGAATGTAACATTGTTAAACATTAACTTCCTTGCACACACGCGTGGGTACGATACGAAGGGAGAGTTTGAGGCGTTGTTCGAGGCTTTAGGCCTAGCTGTAGGCTTTAGGCCGCTGCTAGTAAATTTTTTATTTAAAAGTTTTAATTAAAAGCTTTCTGTGGGAATTATAAGGGAATGTTATACACTTGTTTCGACAGGAAAGCCGAAAGCGTCACTAAGTGTAAAGGTTTTTGTAGGGTCATGCCAAGTGTTTGCAGTAGGGGACGATGTTGATACACGGACGGACGGACGGACGGACGATATAATCTATTGTTGGCTGGTCCACTTCGTTCCTACCAGTATAACATACATTTAGAGCAAGGGTCAGGCTTCACTAAGGCAAATGGGCGTCAATAATGGCGGCCCAACATTCAACAATATTGATACTGCAAATGATCAATAACTATTTCTTACTATCATATTTAAAAACTGTTATTCTTATCAAGTGTAAATATATATACTTATCAAGTATTAAGATATATATCAAACCTGTAATATCAACGTGCTGGCGTCACGATTGGTCCTCAATACGGAACTCCCTCTCAAGATCTCTCGAGAATATCTCACACTATGAATTGTGTATATTTAATTTACGTTAAAATATTCATAAAAATTAACTGTTTCCATCTTGACTTAAAGCTTTCGTGATTGCAGGAATTCATATTCTTGGGTCTTTTAGGAAAGATAAAAAAAACTACGACGTTTCGATCGCAACACAAGCGGTCGTCTTCTGGAGACGACCGCTTGTGTTGAAGATGCCCGCTTGTGTTGCGATAGAAACGTCGTAGTTTTTAGTTATTTTCTTTGAACTTATCTACATCACTTTACCGAAACACTCAAGAATATTAACTGTTTCAAGTTCACTAATGTCTAATATATTGTAAAACATAAATATGTGTTGATGGTTATTTTATTACGGATGGCTACCGATTTATTTAGAATAGTTAAGCTAAATTTTTATGCTATCTCACCTTATACAGTGGTCACGTGACTCTGCAATTGAGTCACGTGCCTGCCTAATGTACGTGGCCTAACGTGCCGCCCATCTATATTTAGACAATTGTGACCCAGGAACATTCACAAGGTTTAACACCGAGGAGTTACACCCTCTCTAATACCATAGTGCGAATATATACACCATTTATTCGTAATATAACCACACTGGTTACAGTGATATATTTCTACTTGATAAGGCACTTCATTGAGTTATAATTTGTGGCCAAGCTACTTTTGCAAAACAGCTATATAACTCAATGAGCCTTATCTGGTAAAATAAAAAAAAGTTCATATAACATAACGGTGCACGTTCTGCGTTGTGCAAAAAGTGTTTTGGAATGGAAGAACCACGTAATAGTGAAAACGCGTTCTAGATTGAACACCATGCGTTACTCGTAGACTTACTGTATACACAATCGTGACGCAGTGAAGTTTAACACGTAAACTTTCGCAACCAATATCATGCATAATAGAGGTTTTTGGGTTAGATCGCATAAATATATAAATGTGTCGTTAAAACCCGCCACCCGACACAAAATCTGGCTGTCGCCTAATGTAGCTAGTTGTAATTACTGGCAAAACATCGTATTCAGTTTGTAAATGTTGTGGGTTGGCTCTCCAATACACCGGTGTGCTGTACTAGTGACGAAGTGGCATGTTCTGTTTACGTGACAACCGTTACTAGTTGCGGATAGAGGCCGACCGAAACGGAATTTCTGGTTTCGGCCGAAACCAAAACCAGACCGAAAGTTAAACTACACTTTCGGCCAAAACCGAAACCGAAAGTTTAACTACACTTTCGGCCAAAACCGAAGCCAAAACCGAAAGTTTCACTACACTTTCGACCGAGACCGGTACAGAAAGGTATATAACCGAAGGTACCGAACACAAGATTTATGAAATCGAGAAGATGGATTCAGATTGGAAGGATGTGATAAACCACGCCAAGTTTTAACGGCTATGATTTTCACTCACCCACACGGTTGTCATCGTCCTCATTCACCCACCTGGTTGTCGTCGTCCGATTACTACTTGTGGAATAAAGCTCGTTGAGACGACTTCTGGAATCCGTCTTTTATTCAACTTATGTTACATTTACTTCACGCTGCTGATAGGCAGCGTGAGAGGGACAGATAGAGAGACAGACGCACTGCCACGTGGCAACTCGGAGCCCCACTCCCACGTGGCCCCCTTCCTCTGTTCGTTCCCGTTCTGACCACGTGTCGTTCGTCTCCACCCCTATTTAATACCCGGGTCACGTGGTACGTTTCCGCCAATCCTCGTTAGCCAGCATGGAATCTTCCAGGCTCCCTCGTCAGCGCCCGGGACCACGCCCCTGACTCATCTCCCCATTGGCTGTGGCCAAAGCCAGCAGAACCAATCCTTATAGCTGTCACCTTTCCATCACCTCAGGGCCATGCCCCCATGGCTTCCCCCCCCCATTGGCTGTAAACCAGGACCGGCAGAGCCAATCACCATGACGAGTTGTGATACGTCAGTGAGCCGGATATATCCTCATATTACACTTGTACTACAAGTCTATTTACTTGCTAATTTATCTAGCCCCACCCGTCCATGCACGCCACAAACCCTCCCCCCTCTCCCCTGTGAACTCCTACAGCCAAACTCCCCCCCGCCCCCTCTCCCCTCCCCTGCCTATATAAAACCACCACACCCGATCACTTTCTCTCACCTAAAGACGGACGCTTCTGTTGCGTCTGAAACGTCGTGCTTTATTTTATTTTAGGATTTTTTTCTATCTACGTGACTTTACCGAAAGAACCAGAGAGTATAGTAACTATATAGATCAGTAGGCCTTGTCTGGTAAAATAAAATGTGTTTAGTTTAGTTCTATAACTGAATGGAGCAGATCACGTTATTTTTAGATTTTCTAGAGTTGCCAGCTGTTACACCTGCTGGTGGTTGATACAGTAGAGTAATCCAGCCCACGGTATCTATCTATATATAAAAGGCCAAGGATGTCTGCAACAATTCAGCTGGCTTCCGAAGACCGGTTCCTGGATCGCCTGCTTCAGCTCTAACGATGGTGCATCTGGATCAGCGTCGGATCTGATGACGGTGTTTCAGATGTGAGGACGAGACACTATGGAGGAAATAATCACGATGTATTTTTTTAATAGTGACATTTTAGCTATAGTCGCATTGTCTTCTTCTTTGGAATTTTCCAAGGTGTTAATAATTTTAGATTTCATTTTTACGAAAGGTTTCATTTTACAACCATTACCTACCTCAGCAAAATACTATTGAGGCAAAATCCATGATGCATTTTTTTATCGTGACGTTATTGTTATCTTTTATATACATTTGATCATCAATTTCCGGAAAACGATTATGCGGCTTCCAACATTATCCGACGGTCCCAAGCCGATCCGGCGAAACCAGCAAAACCGCTCCAAAGGCTGTAACCAGTCCAGCGATCGGCACCAAGTGCATGACGAAAAAAGTAGCTATGCTTGATTTCAGTGTTAAATATTTTATAAAGTGCATTATACACTACATACAACTTAAACAATGAAAATACTGCACGTTTACACATTTTTCATTATTAATAACTGCAGTAACAAAACAGAAAATATTATGTGTGATCCGTGGAAAAGGACGTTGTGTAATTCGGCTTTCGCTGGATCACTGGTCCAGCGATCGTCAAAACACAAGTTGTTGAAACAAGAGCGTAGAAGTACTATGTAATCACCCCATGCAGAGTCTTCGAGTCTGGAGTGGTAAGTACAGTGCAGTAAATACAGTAACTTTTTTACTGTAGGATATTAATATTTGTCTAATCTTTATTTGAAGCTTTCATGACTGCAGGAATTCATATTCTTGGGTCTTTCGGTAAAGTCACATATATAGGTAAAAAAAAATACACATAACGCTGTGGATTTTTCTTCACAGTCTCGATGTCCTCTTCGCCTCCCCCCCCAACACGATGCGTCCAGTTTATACTACAGAGTCCGTAGATAATTATATTATACTGCTTAGATAGCATTATTGTTACATGGGCGGGGGGATGCTGGGGGGAGGGGGGGTGTGGGGATAGTACCACCTCCACCGGCTCGCCAATGTAGGCCAAGACGTGGGCTCTTCACGAGACTAGGCCTCACCACGCCTATGGTAAGCACAAATTCCCTTGCTTCTTACGCTACAATCACGTACGCACAAAACTGTTTTTTTTTATAATCACCTTGGAAATATTTCATTATTTTGTTTGTGTACTCACAACATATTTTTTTCCCTTTAACTTGCCCGTTACTTTCAGCTTAATTTTTCTATCTACTCACGTTCAAATACACCTCTCTATGCAAATACCACCTTACTATTATTACATTACTAATCTTACAACTTTTGTGACTGCAGGAATTCAGATTCTTTGCCTGTTTCGGTTATGTCACATACCTACAAACATTTCAATACATTTTGCTTTTGTCACTATGCCATACACACCATATGAATCGATCAACAAATCTTTTCGGTTTATTACTTGGCCATTACTTACATCTTCATTATCTTGTGTGAACTCACGTTCAAATATAATTTTCAAGTTCCTTAAAAGTCTCTTCACGAAGGAAAAAAGTAGAGCTCTAAAAACAACAAAGAAAGACCTAGAGGAGCACCTGAAAACAACAAACTTTGACTCAAAGCGACATGAACATCTGGCAATTCCATCAGATATCCCACCCATTGAACCCCCGGAACATCATATTGAGACCAGCCCTCTGACATGGAAAGAGGTGGAACACACAGTTCGACGGGCAAGAACAGCATCAGCCCCGGGGCCAAATGGAGTCCCGTACAAAGTGTATAAGAACGCACCAGACGTCCTGAGGTTCCTCTGGAGGCTTATGAAAACAGCTTGGCAAAAGAAGATAATACCCAAAGTGTGGCGTAGGGCAGGCGGGGTCCTGATCCCTAAGGAGAAGGATGCAGTGAACATCAGCCAATTCCGCCCAATCTCCTTACTGAATGTCGAGGGTAAAATCTTCTTTAGGGTCATTGCCCAGAGGATGGCCGAGTACCTGCAAAGGAATGCGTACGTCGATACATCTGTACAGAAGGCAGGCATATTAGGGTTCTCTGGCTGCTTGGAACATTCCAGCATGATCTGGCACCAGATCCAAATGGCCAAGGTGGAGAAAAGGGACCTCCATGTAGTCTTCCTCGACCTCGCCAATGCATTTGGCTCTGTGCCCCATGAACTCCTGTGGTCTGCCTTCAGATTTTTCCACATACCGGACACCATCACAACCCTGGTGAAGTCGTACTTCCAGGATCTGCAGTTCTGCTTCACCACCTCAGAGTTCACCACCTCATGGCAGTGCCTGAATGTAGGTATAATGGCGTAGGCCTCGGCAAGGTAAGGTAAAAGTTAAAAGGTAAAAACAACGAGCCTACCTTTACCCTACCTTTTACCTTACCACAATACAATCACTCTACCCTTACCTTTTACCCTTTAGCAGGTAAGGTAAAAAGTAAAAGGTAAAAAGCAACGAGTCTATTTTTTACCCTACCTTTTACCCTTACCCCATTCAAATTACCCGATTACAGGGTAATTACTCGGGTACTACGACATGAAAAAGGTTTATAACGATAAATGCTAGGTAGAGCGTTTTATTCATATAGAATACTCTCGATGATTCCAATTTTACACGCTTTCTTTGAACTCTGCCTGTTGTTGTCATTGTTGTTGTCGTCGTTGCTGTTGTATCAAATCTTGTAACTCAATTTTAACCCACTTCCTAATGTGGTATCGACTGCAAACTTGGTATACGTATGTCATAATGGTGACAATTCTATATTACATCACTAGAAAAATACATTTTTAAACGATCTTTTTTATGTTATGTTTCGGCTTGGCTGTAAGTGTCCACGCTCAACTGACGTTGGCTGTAAATCACCACGGCCCCTTACGTTATGACAAGCTTTGGCGCCACTTCCTGGAGTCGTGGAGTTCTGTCATTACTCGCACATTTAATAAAAGCGTGTTTTTAAAAAAGTTTTTTTTAAATATTACCTATTAAATGGAGGCCACGGACTGCGCCACAGAGCTTCTATCGATAACAAGGTACCGTATTTACCGGGTAATACTTCGCGCTATCTTTACCCTACCGGGTAATTCTTCCGAGCTACCTTTACCCTACCTTTTACCTTACCCCTTGGCATGTCGACACCTTTACCCTTTACCTTTACCCTTTTACCTGGTAAAAATGGTAATTTACCTTACCTTGCCGAGGCCTATAATGGCGGGATGTACCATTTCTCCGTTGGCATTCATAATGGCAATGGAGGTTATCATCAGATCCTCAAAATGGGTTGCTGGTGGACAGCGAGTCAACTCTGGTTTCCGCCTCCCTCCACTCAGAGCCTACATGGACGACATTACAACATTGACCACCACTGTCCCATGCACCAGGAGACTGCTCAGAAAACTCGAGGAGAACATCAGCTGGGCCCGTATGAAGATTAAACCATCCAAGTCACGCAGCATCTCGATTGTGAAGGGAGTACTCTCTGACCTGAAATTCTTCATCGGAGATGACCAAATCCCAAAAGTGTCTGAGCAGCCAGTAAAAAGCCTTGGAAGGTGGTATGATGCAAGCCTGAAGGACAAAGACCAGATGCAACAGCTGCGCATAGACATCAGTAGTAGCCTACAGTCCATCGACAACACCCAGCTACCTGGAAAGTTAAAGGCCTGGTGTCTGCAGTTTGGTCTCCTACCCCGGGTGTTGTGGCCCCTAGCAGTGTATGAGGTTCCAATCTCAACAGTGGAGAAGATGGAAAGAGGAGTCACAGGCTACTTAAAGAAGTGGCTCGGAGTTCCACGATGCCTTACCACCATAGGCCTCTATGAAGATGGTGTCCTCAAGCTGCCCCTCACCAGTCTAACAGAGGAATTCAAGTGTGCAAAAACCAGGCTCCAGATGACACTGAATGAATCTCGAGACCCAGTGGTGAGCAACAACGCACCGACCTTGGCAACTGGGCGCAAATGGAGGCCAAAAAAAGCAGTCCAGGAGGCAACAGCAGCCCTCAGACATGCTGACATTGTGGGTCATGTTCAGCAAGGGAGAGGAGGCCTTGGGCTAACTAGCCGTGCTGCTTGGAGTAAGGCCACTGCACCAGAGCGGCGGAAGATGGTAGTGCAGGAAGTACGCCATCAGGAGGAGGCTGTAAGGTGGGCCAAGGCAGTCTCTCTTGCCAAACAGGGACAGTGGACTCGATGGGACAGTGTGGAGAAGAGGAAGATCAGCTGGAAGGATCTGTGGGCCATGGAAGCGAGGCGGTTGAGCTTTTCCATCAGAGCAACATATGACGTCCTTCCAACACCAGTTAATCTTCACCAATGGTATGGTGAAGATCCGGACTGTGCCCTCTGTTCTATGCCAGCCAACCTCAGGCACATTCTCACAGGGTGTAAATCAAGCCTCACCCAAGGACACTACACTTGGGGTCACAACCAAGTCCTTAAAAACCTTGCATCCACCCTGGAGGAAAAGCGAGCTGCCACCAACTCCCTACCACCCCCAGCAGCATCACACCCCTTACGGACGACCTTTGTCCGCGAAGGGGCTAAACCACCGAAGAGCGGCTCTATACCATTAGAGCGAGACCAGCTGCGCTTGGCCCGCGACTGGAAAATGCTAGCTGACATTGGCCAGCAACTTGTGTTTCCTCCGGAGATCGCAACCACCACCCTAAGACCTGACATGGTGCTCTGGTCCCGTTCGCTCAAAAAAGTCTTCATCATTGAGCTCACAGTACCCTGGGAGGACTCAGTAGATGAGGCTTATGAGTGAAAACATCTGCGCTATGCCGATCTAGCTGCCGAAGCACGGCATCATGGCTAAAACACAGAAGTCCGACCAGTGGAGGTGGGCTGCAGAGGTTTTGTGGCAACATCTACAACCAGACTGCTTAGAGACCTGGGAATTAAGGGCCAGAGCCAGCGTTCGGCAATCAGAGTTGTATCGGAGGCGGCAGAAGGCAGCAGTCAGTGGCTCTGGATGAAGAGGAAAGACCCCAGCTGGGCCCCGAAGTGAGAGAGCCAGGAGGTATGCGGTCAACAATGCTTGACTCAGGGAGGAGGACGCCCCTGCCATGCATAGTCCAATGGGATGTTGGCTATCAACAACAAGGCAACTCCTATGACTAATTGGGATTGGGACGCAAGCGTAGGATTGATCACCCTGTCGCTGGCCGCCTTTGGGGAGGGTGTTGTATAGTGTAAAAGGCCGAAATTCCCTAGGAACCAAAGGTACACTACTGACGATGCGCTCCCCAAATTTCACCAGGCTCACTGTTCATGAACTCTTGGAAGTGCTTGCACAAAGGATAATAACATCTCATCCTGTGTTCTTGGAATCTTTTATTCTTGTGTTAACTCAAGTTCTAATATACCCATTTTTGTAAATATCACCTTCCTGTTATTAAATTTCTTCTCATCACTTACAGCTTTCGTCACTGCAGGATTTCATCTTCTTTGCCTCTTTCTGTTACGTCACGTAGCTACAAACATTTTTATAAATTCTGCATTTGTCACAATGCCATATACACCATACAAATAGATTATTTTTGGTTTATTACTTACCCTTTACTTTCATCTTCATCATTGTCAACTCACGTTCAAATATCTTCTTTATTCTTGTGTCAACTTGCGTTCTAATACACATACTTTTGAAAAATATCACCTTCCTATTATGACATTTTTTCTCTTCACTTACAGCTTTCGTGACTGCAGGATTTCATATTATTTGCCTCTTTATGTGACGTCACATAGCCACAAACATTTTCATAACTTTTGCATTTTTCACAATGCCATACACACCATACAAATCGTACAGCTAATCTTCTTTGCTTATAACTTGCCCATTATGATATTGCCGGGTCGCCCCTGCTTCGAGCCCGTGGCCGCTATCCTGGCATCAGCCGCCACAATCGGCCCCCTCGTGGAGATGTTGGTACCGGTGGCAACGCCTTCTACCAACCTCACACACTGACCATCGGGTGAGGTAATGCTAACTCCTCACCCGGAGTTGGCGGCGCGGTATGGGGTTGTGGGGTCGGCTACACTAGTAAAAGCGGATGGGGGCTGACTGTTTATGCGGATATTTAACCCCCACAGTACCCCGGTAATGCTGCGACAGCACACCACGATAGCCACAGTACACCCCCTGCACACACGCCACTCTAACGACTCGGTGTTGCCCTCTGGGCTGAGGACCCCTGCCGCCCCGAGGACAACCAGGACCTGGCCTGGCGAGTCGGACCAACTGCCAGAGCCGAGGTCGTCCCCCTACTCGATGCGCAACATGTACCCTGGGCAGATTTACCCAAGGGGGAGGCCGATCAGCTACGAGGGTTACTGCGAGAGTACGCTGACGTGTTCAGTGAGCACGATTCGGATGTGGGCCGGACAGACTTCGTTAAGCACCAAATTGACACCGGTGCAGGCCTACTCATTAAACTCCCCGCAAAACCGAGTGGGTGCACCTGAGCGGGCCCAGATTATGCTGCACGATAACATAATCAAGCCCTCTGGTCTGCCACGGTTGTTCTGGTGACGAAAAAGGATGAGTCGACCCGGTTTTGCGTTGATTATAGAAAGTTGAACGCAGTCACCCTACAGGGACCCTGGAGTGGTTTGTATGCCCGGTTGTGTGTAAAGAACGGAGTGGTGCGGGAACTAACCGAAGCCGGGCAGCCGGGGAGCATTTGTGTCCACGCCCAGGTGTGGCCCCAGCTTCTTCGGTTGGTGCACGACCACCCGCTCGGGGGCCATCATGGGGAACGGCGCACTCGGGAGACCCTGCGGCGCCAATATCATTGGCCCAAATTGGCGCAAGACGTGGCCACCTGGGTACAGGGCTGCCACACGTGTCAGCAGTGTGAGCAGAAAGCAGCGCGGTATCAGGTGCCCCTGAGGCCGTTCCACGTCAGCCAGGCAAACCAGTTAGTTGGGATCGACCTAAAGGGGCCATTCCCACGATCCCACCGAGGAAAACGGTATATCCTCGTGGCGGTGGAATATTTCACATGCTATCCAGTGGCGGTGGCCATCCCCCACAAAACGGCCTAATGATGTTTGGTCGTGAGTCTCGCCTCCCCACAGATCTGTTGTTTGGCGTTCCCCCACTGCAACCAGAGGAGGGGAGCCAGCCCGTGGAGCACCTGATGGGGACCCTACAAGGGGCCCATGGCCGGGCCTACCAACAGGGGGAGGCTGCACATCAGTGTGCAAGAACAGGGTGCCCGGCCCCGTATGGAACCCCCCCTCTACTTGGCGGGCTTTAAGGTATGGCTGCATACCCCGCGCGTAGGGGCTGGACAGGTGGGTAAGCT
Source organism: Entosphenus tridentatus (assembly GCA_014621495.2). Classification (NCBI taxonomy): domain Eukaryota; kingdom Metazoa; phylum Chordata; class Hyperoartia; order Petromyzontiformes; family Petromyzontidae; genus Entosphenus; species Entosphenus tridentatus. The sequence goes on along the minus strand of JAAXLI020001250.1, from coordinate 244,242 downwards.
GACCACCTACTGGCGCGGACCCTGGACCATGGTGCGACAGATCTCCCCCTGGACGGCGCTGATCTAGGGCGGGGAAAGAGGCCGGGAGACGGTGGTCAACGTCTGCCGATTAAAACCATGGAGGGCAGCCCCGGTGGGAAAACCCCCTGCCGTTCGAGGACCCCAAAATCCCGGGATCCCCACGCCCCCATACTCGGGGGCTTCACACCTTATATGGGCCCCATGGGACCCCAACCCCCAGGAGGCCCCGGCCCGGCCAGGAGGCGGTGGGGGCGGCGGCCCCTAAACCACTCTGCCCCTGAGTTTGTTCCCCAGCCCGCAGGTGCTGAGGGATGGGAGGAGCCTTTTGATTGGAGAAGGAGACCGCCGTGGAAGCCTCAGAGAACAAAGCCACCACCCACGAGACCGGCAACGAGGGCCGGGCGAGTCCCACGGATTCTGCGGCGCTACCTCATGGGGGTGGCCCAGGCGAGGTGCTCCAGTCAACCCGGGACGGGAACGGGCACCTCTGGGGGCTATGTGGTGCCACAACAACGGAGCAGCTCTGCCAGCGCTGCTATCCCCTCGCAACCCCCCACAAGAACGCACGCACATCCCCCCTATACACACACATACATCCATGTAGGGCCTCGTTAAGGGGGGTCATCTGGCACCATGGGTTTGTACCCGAGGGCCCCCTCGTGGGGATGTTCCACGGTTTCCCAGTGCCAGGAGATTAGGCGACCCCCCCCCCCCCCCCCAGGCTGAATTGCATTGCGGCCCCGTGGATTAACTTAAAATTTTATGGCCACGGCGAGCTCACTGAGCAACCGCGATGAGCACACACCAAACACAGGGGAATAGGGCCAGGGGGAGAGCAAAGACACCTAGCGAGCTGGCTAAAGCTTAAAAAAAGGGAAGCAGCAACGAGGGAAGCATGAGGAGGAGGACGAACGCGTAGAAAATAGATCAAGGCGTGACAGAAAGCAACGCTCCAGGTAGGGGCGGGCATCGGGGGAAATCTCCTGAGCTGGCTACAGCTAAAACAACAAAGCAACAGTAGACCCCGTGGCTCTCTATGGGGGGGGGGGGGCACGGGTAAGCGCCCGATTGGCTGCGCGTATTAGGGGCGATGATGCTGGGCACAGGGAGTTACCCGATTGGCTGGGAGGGTAACAGAACTTGGCCAGGGATTTTTTAATAGGGAGATAATGAGAGAGGTAAAGAAAAACGGCAAGGCAGTTTTCCTCGAGTCAGCGAGGGACGCAGTCAGACTCCCAAACGCTCGAGCGTCCGAGTGACGCTAGCGAGTGCAGTTAGGACATGACCCAGGCAGACACCTCCTGGACCCTCGTCCCTCCGACTCCCAGCAAGTCCGTGAGGAACCGTGAGTACGTCCGTGCGGTGAGGAATAGCGCGGTTTGGGTACAGCTAGGTGGGATGCTGCTCGCTAGATGGTTTTACTCCGGGCCACGCAGGGCTTTTCTACAGGTACCACATTAATACACTTTAGCGCAGAGCGACGACGCCGCGTGATTTCTGTGTGTGTGGAGGGAGCATAGGGGTGGTGTGAGTATGTGTATACGTGTGAAGCGCGCGGGTAATCAGTCCTAAAACGATCGTTGACGTTCGCATGCGTGCGATTGCGAGTGTATTTACTTAGCGTGTTTTGCACAAGGGATTAGCGCGCGTGTATGGCCATCGATTGTGTTTGCACCGGGGATTAACGCGCGAATATCCTCATCAATACGATCACCCACGCCCGCGTGTTTGCACCCGCCCATGCGTGTTTACACGGCGCTCTTCACGCAGTGTGTCCGCATAGCGACGATAACGCTCCACGGTGCAACGCGCGAATAATGCCATCAATTTGAGCGTGGGGGCGAGTGAGGCTGCGCGCCGTAGTAACCCATTGCCTACGCCCGCGTTCAGGGCAGCAGCCACGCTATCCCATTCGCAGGGAAAACAGCAGTACTTTGTGTATCCAGTCTGCAGACCAAGCAAGAGAGCAACAACCTTAATATCTCCACAAAGCTGCCACTGATGTTGGTAATAGTTTATGCCCCTTAAAAGTTGTTTCATATTGTCATAGGGTTCCTTCATATGGATTGCATGACCAACTGGAATTGATGGCAAAATATTACCATTATGCAGCAAAACAGCTTGATGACGCATCTTCGATGAATCAATGAACAGTCTCCACTTATCTGGATCATGGACGATGTTGAGGCTGCCATAACATCATCGATGTTGTTGCAGGCTACAAGATCACCTTCCATGAAAAGAATGGGACAAGTTCCTTTTGACGGTCACGGAACATGGAAACCCTAACATCACCTGCCAGGAGATTCCAATGGTGCAGTCTGGAGCCCAACAGCTCTGCCTTACTCTTGGGTAGTTACAAATCCCTGACAAGGTCGTTCAGCTAACGTGTTATGAGGTGTGGTTCAGAGGAGGAGGATGATGGGAGAAAATCTGAGTCATGTGACCTTGATGGTTCAGGACCAGAAGTTTAATCCTCTTCCTTTTCCTCGTTTGACTCAAGTGAGAATGATTCTGGTGCATCATGAACCGGCAGTCCTTCTCTGGGGTAATGGGCGTATAGCTGATGGAATGTTTGGATAATGCACAGTCCATTTTTTTCTTTTTTGACACACCTTTCCCAACTGGAGGTGCCATGCAGAAGTAACAATTGCTGATATGATCTGTTGGCTCTCTCTAAATCACTGGCACTGCAAAAGGCATATATTTCCTTTTCCTGTTCAACCACTGTCGAAGATTTGTTGCACAAGTGTTGCAGCAGCCAAAATAAAGATAATAGGCTATCTTAACCATAGTGGTTATACTGCGCTTTTGTGACGCAAGTCACTTCACCATAAACATAGCAGAAGTTATCTGCTTTGTTCACACAAGTACGAGGCATCTCTGCTCACTTTGGCTAAACAGAAATGTGTCCCTTTGCAAAATCAAACACTGACAAATAAGAGAACACGACACTGTTTGATGTATTCATAGATCCAGTCAAAGATGTAATTAGTCATTTCTGATTTCAATTAAGATCCCTTTCCTTTATAACTCACTTATCCTCCCCATTCCCAAGTCAACGATCGTTTATACTGACGCAGTGGCATATCTTGAAAACTCTAGCCAATCAACACATTTAAGCATCATTTTCATTCACAGTGACCCAGAATTCGTACAGTTTGACTACAATTATTTCGAAAGCATTTTGTCTGTAGACCAGTGTTTTCAATCAGCAATTAATTCAGCGAACTACACTTGAGTAGAAAACTTTTCCAGCAATATATTGAACATGCATACGTTAAAACAGAGGGTGCATGATTAAACTAATTAAAATACAATCAAAAGGAGTTATACGTGGAACAATATATATGTTGGATGAGGTAGAAATGAGATCTGAAAATCTGAACTTAAGAGCAGGAACGTTGTCCCATGTCAATTTCAAGGAAGTTCAAGATATATGCAGGACCACTATCAGGACGCAATGGCAATAGTACGTAGATTTGGACAGCTGGACTTATCTATAACCTTGTGAAAACAATTTCTGGGACTCAAAGACCGACCTGCTATGATCGTACGTGTTTTCGAAATCAAACCGCTGGAGTTACTTGACAATATTCTGGAAATAAATATTGAGTGTTGTAATCGGCTACATCTATGTTTTAGAATTTCAGAAACGTCGGATACCCCATGAACATATGCTGCTCACACTTGATGCAAACTCAAAGATCAGAACCAAAGATGATATCGACAAATATGTGAGCGCTGAACTTCCTAACAAAGAGATAAACCTGATACTGTTTGAAAGTGTAACTAAATGTATGGTACATGAACCCTGTGGAAATGTGAATCCAACATTACCCTGTATGGAGGCAAAATCTTGCTGTAAAGGATTTCCAAAATAGTGTAATGAACAAACCAAAGAGAACGTCAATGGATATCCGATATACCAATGAAAAGAAGGAATGACAGATAAAATCGGAAAATTATTCACAATCGATGGATAGTTCCTTATAATCAGTGTGCTTACAAATACATGCAATGCGCATTTCAATGTGGAAGTATGTGCATCTGTTAAAAGTGAAAATATCTATACAAGTATGTATCTAAAGGACACTGTATCCATTAAACTCCAAAAAGAGCCAGCAAATGGTGTTCTTGAACATGACGAAATTCATATTGTTTTGGATGGAAGATATTTTAGTACTCCTGAAGTGAGTTGGCGTTGAAATTAGTTCACTATTTCTAAAAAATAACATGCAAATATACGATTAGCTGCTCATATGTCAGATCAGCAACAAGTAATCTTTCGTGAAGGTAGTGAAGAAGATAAAAAAAATGCATCTAGCATGGTTTGAACTTAATCAAAGAGGCCTGAAATGCATAGAAATACCGAAACATTATACTTTTGACAAAACTACTGGAAAATGGAACACCTTGATAGGCGGTAACATGTGTCATTTGAAGGATGCCGGTCGTAATCATGCAAGGTCGTGAACGTTATTATTTGTGCATGCTACTGACACGTGTTGTTGGAGCTAAACGTTTTCAAGATCTCAACACTGTAAATGGAATAGAATGCGACATATTTCAACAAGCCTGTCAACAATTAGGCCTTCGAAAGAACGATAAGATGTAGCATGACAATCTTACTGAAGCAAGCGAAACAAGAATGCCAATCAATTTGAGACAGCTGTTTGCAATGATTTGTGGCTTTCGAGAACCGGACAACGTACAGGAACTTTGGGAAAAGCATAAAAAATTAAGACTTGATCAGAAAGTATTTAGAAAAAATTGTGCCCCTTGTATGCTCTTGCAGAAATCAATTAACTTTTCCAAGCGTATAGTCTCAATTTGAAAAAAAATATGCTGCCCTCAGTTGAAATGCTGCCAGCATTTCTGAATTCAGAATCCTTCAATGTTTGAGCAGAAAGGGGCAACGCGATTCTAAACTGAACAACGAGCAGCGCCATGTTGTTGATACATTTGTAGAGGTGCTAGACACACTCTATTCGGTAACCTGCAGGGCACTATGTAATCAGAGGGGAATGCAGTGTTACCGCTCTTGGACCAACGGCCGGGGTCAGGGAAAGGCGGGAGCAGACCATAAACACACTTTCCCGCCAGACCAACGGCCAGGGGTCAATTAGGGTAAAAAAGGATCGAAAACACAGATTCTAGAGAACCAATCAGAGGGTCCCACGAAGGAGCATGGGATTGGATAAGGACTGTTACAAACGGGTATAAAATGGCGCTCGACAGTTCTCCTCAAGACGAAGACTCAAGCCAGCTTAAGATAGCTAGGACCCTGGACCAAGCCTTCCAGCTCTTGTAAGAGCTAAGGCTCGGCGCGACCTGTGGTCAGGTGACCCACCGAGCCAGCGGTGGGTCAAGCTAGCCTCCCCTAGGTCCCAGCCAGAGGACGCTAGGGTAGTGGGTGAACGGAGATTAGTCCCCGCCAGTTAGGAGGCTGCACCTCCCTAGGCTAGCAGCCAGACCCGTGTGTAGGTCCCGTTAGGTACAGAGGCTGTACCTCCTTAGGCTACGGGTGAGGGAACCACTATCCCTCTGTGTGTGGATAGGGACTGTGTCGTAAGAAAGACAATAAACCAGTGTGTGCCTTAATAAGTTTATTCATCTGCTATTTACAATACTACATATTATTAAACGCAGTCTATGATGATTCATATGATACTAATAAGTATTTTTTTCTTGGATGGTCCTGCTGGAACATGAAAAACGTTCATATACGCAACACTACTTCTTGCTATTAGAGGTATAGAAGATATAGCAACACTAGTTGCATCAACAATAATAGCAGCAACACTATTAGCTGGAGGCCAAACTGCTAATTCAGTCTTCAATTTACTTTAGAAAAAACTGCGACATCGACTTACAATATAAATCCAAACACGAGGGAATCCAGAAATCTAATCCAATCGAAACTAATCATCTGTGATGAAAGACCAATGACGCATGCACACGCATTTCAGGCTGTTTTTTTATTATTGCGTGCTCTGACAGAAATATGTAAACCATTTGGAGGCAAAGCAATACTTTTGGGTGGAGATTTCAGATAAGTCCTACCTGTTATTTTACGTAGTTCACTGTCTCTTACTGTTGCAAGTTGCATAAATAAGCAGCGTCTATTGGGAGAATTACAGGTACCAGAAGCTGAAACAAAATGTGAGCTCTGGAAAGTGAAAAGGATTTCGTGGAATGGCTCAGTACCATTACTATCACACTGCTATCCAGAAAATAAAGATACAGTTGCGCAACTATACGGTGACATTGACTTTTCTAAGGTTAATTCTGAACAACTTAAATGACGATCAATACTGAGTCTTACAAACAAAGCCTCACAATCTCAACAATAAAATAGTCAGCTTTATTAATAGAGCTGAAGTGGTTTTAATAAGCGTGGATACTATTGTGAGTGATAATACTATTGATCAACTTGCATTCCTAGAAGAGTTCTTACAGTCTTACCCCAACCGGATTGCCTCCTCATGAACTGAAATTTTAAGTAGGAGCCGGTATCATGCTCCTGAGAAACCTCATGCAATTGAGAGGACTATGTAATGGCACAAGCTGTACAGTTACTCTAATACAACCACACAATCGAAGCAAAAATGATTGGTGTAGAAAACTCAAATACGGTTCTTATTGATAATTGGTTTTTTACCCTTCTATCTGGCAACAAAACTGACACCTTTTTACAAGGAGTCATGTTTGCATAGACCACAATACCTGCGGCCCTAATGCAAACAAAAAGACAACTCTGATAATGTGCACTGTCCTTGAAGTTGATTGGTCCACACCCGAGACAGCTTTCCTTAGAGCCTAGTCTCACATGGGTTGGACCAGATGACGCCAAAAGGCGCACAACTCAAAGACAATGCACCATCAAGAATCCCACTCATTCAATCATACACAAATGTACTATTCAGTTTCAAACGAAAAGACAATCCTATACGATTAGCTTTTTCAATGACAATCAAAAAACCACAAAGCCAAACATTTCATGAACTTAGCCTTTACCTACCTAAGCCTGTTTTTTGTCATGGGCAATTATATTTTGCTCTATCAAGAGTCAGATCGTATGATTCACTTAGTGCAGTGTCGGTAAAGCTCAGAAATTGACAATTGTGATTCATATAAATATTTGATTAAAACATATCAGTTACAAAAAATGTGTGAATATTTATTTAAAGATATTCAAGAATGGCGTAATTTACACCTGCTACAGCCAATGTTATGTATTAAACAATTCATCTGTGATGGTGCTTACTGCTGCTGCGATGACAGCGGTAACGGTTTCTCGGGTTCCTGTCTAGCCCAGCCCGGGCTCCCCGCATGTGGGCAAGCAGGCGTCTGTAGCTGCTACCATGGCAAGTACCACGGCTGGGGGCCTGGGCACGTGGTGAACTGTTTAAATAAAGGTCTGAGCTCAGTGCCAGACGGGATCCATTCCAATACGGAGTTCTTGGATCTGTCGAGAAACCAGCTGTGCGACTCTCCCCAAAAGGCACTGGGCGTTGGTAGTGGCTATAGAGTCTGAGTCTCAAGTCATTAACATGCAGAGCAATCACTTAATTTCCAGCCTTTTGTAAATCTACAAGATGTTTAAAAAGATGGACCCTATTTGAAATCGCTATATCTCTGCAACCACGAACCGCCCATTAATGAAACTCTTACCACTTGAAAGGGCGGCGCATAGAGTTTAAAATGATTACCGCTAGATGCCTCTCCCAGCGCACAAACAGCCCCTAGTCTCAGTCATTCGCAAGACACACTGCCTCAACGTTGGATAGGTCGCACGGGACCCCAAGACTTGGTGCTACTCTATAGGCCCCCAAGATCTCCATAAATCACACCCTGCGACTTTTTATTGTGGGGATACGCCAAAGACCGTGTTTTTGTGCCACCATTAGAGACTAATCTGGATGACCTAAAAAAACTGAATAACGGCAGCGTTGACTTCAGTGAAAGAAGACACTTTGAGAGGCGTTTGGGACGAATTCAACTATCGTCTCGATGTTGTCCGTACAGCAGGTGGAGGGCACATCGAATTTATAAAATGGTTAGTAAAACTTGATAAGTCATTCAACCGTTTGTAACTTTTTGTGTAATTGTAACATGTTGCCATTGTGAAATATACTGCTTTGAAATTGGATCCATATGTTTGAAACACGCTGTACAGTATTGCTGGATGAAGATCTCCTTGTAATAGACGAGCCTGGTAGAGAGAACTTGGGTTTGAGCAATGTTTTGCTCACAGCAGGTAGTTGTAGAGGCTTAAGTTAAAATAAATAAGGTTCAGAAGAGTGACGCGCTCTTAACAGCAGGTTTAACCTGTAACTACTGCACCGTGTAACATCCACTTGGATCCTGCTCCCAAGATCCACCGTGGAGTCCTCCCGAACTGTAAATCCAACACGTGATTGTACATTTTGTAAAGAAAAATAGTGGACCGTTGTACTAAACACATAAAATAAATACACAAAGTGCTGTCATGATGCGAAAATGTGTCTGGCACCATTAACATAAGTATCTGAACTATGAAAAAGCTCCCGGCAGAAGTATCACCAGAATCACGGAATTACCGAGATCATATCAGAGAGTACAATTAATTCTGCTCGAGCTTTTGTATCGATGGGAGCTGACATGAAGGCACCTCCTGGACATGGACCTTACTGTTTTAGAATACACGGTCAAATGTACCATATGGTGTCTCAATTATATGAAAAATTTATGGAAATAAATATGGACAGTCATATATTTTTTACTCATCGGGAGCAATTGCAAAACGATTAGAGAACGAATTGAACAGAGGCGGTAGTGAAATTGTAATGCTACTACTGTACGAAATATTACGAATAACGAATCAATTTGCCGGATCCTATAAAAAATGCATACAATTATTGAAACATCCCACTAGGAAAATAAAAATGGTATTCATGGAAGACCCTTAACTAGACCAACAAAGATATAATGCCCCTACATCTAAGACCGAAGTTGCTGATATGTTTATTGGAAACGGGGCATTTGTATTTAGCTAGAAGGTGATACTTGCAAAACTATATATCTTATGAATTGGAACTGTGATCCGATGTTTACCCATTATTATTACATGGAGAAAGTGGCTGGCATTTAAAATTGTATCACGTTGAAGGAAGAAGAATATCAGAACGAACAAGAGTTATTCAACTGCAATATTATGCATATAGATGATCAATCAGCAATTAATTCAGTGAACTACACTCGAGTAGAAAACTTTTCCTGCAATATGTTAAAGATGCATACGTTAAAACAGAGGATGCACGATTAAACTAATTCAGATACAATCAAAAGGAGTTACACGTGGAACAATATAGATGTTGAATGCGGTAGAAGTGAGAGCTGAAAATCAGAACATAAGAGCAGGACCATTGATTATTCTCCCTTATAAATTTCAAGGAAGTTCAAGATATATACAGGACCACTATCCGGACATAATGGCAATAGTACGTAGATTTGGAAAGCTGGACCTATCCATAACCTTTACATGTGTAGTGGGTTCCACGGGGGCACACACTTGAACTCGGAGGCAACACGTTTATTCTGGGTGGGGAGGTGCATAGGTGGGCGGAATTCCGGATATACACTACAGACAGACAGACAAATAATCCCTGGTGGGCAGTGTGGAACCTGTTGTTCCTACCTGTATAACACTCGAGGTAACTAAAACTCACACACACACACATACACTCACTCTCACACTCTCAAACTCACACACACACACTCACCCTCACAGTCTCAGACTCACACACACACACTCACTCTCACACTCTCAGACACACACACACACTCACTCTCACGACTCACACACACACACTCTCACACTCTCAGACTCACACACACACACTCACTCTCACACTCTCAGACTCACACACACACACACTCTCACACTCTCAGACTCACACACACACACTCTCACAGTCTCAGACTCACACACACACTCTCAGACTCACACACACATACACTCACTCTCAGACTCACACACACACTTACAGCTCACACTCTCAGACTCACACACACATAGGCCTCGGCAAGGTAAGATAAAAGTTAAAAGGTAAACGAGCCTACCTTTACCCTACCTTTTACCTTACCACAATACAATCACACTACCCTTACCTTTTACCCTTTAGCAGGTAAGATAAAAGGTAAAAGATAAAAAGCAACGAGCCTACCTTTACCCTACCCTTACCCCATACAAATTACCCGATTACAGGGTAATTACTAGGGTACTACACATCAAAAAGGTTTATAATGGTAAATGCTAGGTAGAGCGCTTTATACATATAGAATACTCTCGATGATTCCAATTTTACACGCTTGTTGTTGTTGTCGTCGTTGTCGTCGTTCTGTCGTATCCTCAAATCTTGTAACTCAATTTTAACCCACTTCCTAATGTGGTATCGACTGAAAATTTGGTATATATATGCAGAGGTGGTACGTACCGGGATGTAGCAAGCCATCGCGTAGCCGGTGTCTACATCACGGTCCGTGCGTGGGTGGCTACATCGACGTCCGAATTAGCCCCGCCCCTCGGGGGGCAGAGGGGTATAGGGCGGTGCGCGTGAGCACTCGGGAAGTCGTTGGAGCCAGTGAAGAATGAAGACGGAGCAAGCTAGATAGGACCCTGGGACCCCTAGCCCCGCCGCCCTTATCAGGGCCGGGACTCTGTGTGGCTCAGTGGTGAGACCCTGGGAACCCGCGGCCTGACGTCCTTATCAGGGCCGGGTCCGATGGGCCAGTGGTTGAGACCCGTACCCTGGCTAGGTCGGGTCAGATAGCCTCCTCTAGGAAGTACATAGCCGGAGGACCTGGGAGCGTAGCCGGTGTCAGGCACACGTAGCCATAGGCTGTATTCCTAGGCTGTATAGCGGACTGTTTCTGTAGAGTGTTATAATGAATACGTGCTGCCTACGTCAACTCGTCTCCTGCAGTATTTACACCATTACAACTGGAGTCAGAAGTGAAACTGTCTTTACGTGATGGATACCAGGAAGACAATTCGTACTCACGAGCCGGTCCAGGGTGACGACCAGGAGGGGACGAGTCAGCAAGCTTCGGACGGGGAATCAGAGGTGGTGCCGATGCTGCAGCACCCGCCACAGACACCTGACACACCGCTGCAGCTGGGGGATGGGCTCCAGGATGCTCACTCCCGCCTGGCTGGGTTGCTGCTCGCCGCTGCCTCCATATTGGCGGAGATTACTGCATCTAGAGGAGGGAGGGCTGGTGCCCGTGAAGAAAATTGGCGCCAAGCGCCGGCTCGCACCAGCACCGCGCCGCAATGCAAGGATTGGCGCCAAAATCAGCCTCCCGCCACGGACACTAAAGTTGGCGCCATTCTTCTGCCCAGTTCGTTGACTGGCGGAAACCGAGAGCACCACGTGAGGGAGGGGTTCCGGTCACCGCCTCCCACGTCATCGATACGCGACAGATGTCGCCACGACCAACCCGTGGAAGGGGCCGCCATTTCCCTGGGCGACGGCGCTGCGCGGGAACATCAGCAACCGGGAGCGGGGCAGGCATTCCAACAGCGACTGCCCGCGTTGACGGCCTTTCAAGGTGAGGGAGGCGACTGGGGAGCCTTTCAAAGAAGGTTCCTCGCTCACCAAGAGATGTCGGGGTGGACTGATGCCGAGGCACTGCGCGCGCTACCAGCGACTCTGGATGATGACGCTCTGGCCACCTTCAGGTCGACTCCAAGGTCTGGCCGCTCCACACTCCATGCTGTGCTTCGCCTCATGGCCACGGTCTACGGACCGCCGTCTGCCTGTCGCCACCACTTCTACGCTCGCCGTAAAGGGGAGACGGAAACCCCTCTCGCCTTCTGCACTGCACTTCTGGCTCTCGCTGACGCCGCTTTTCCTCGCATGGACGAAGAAGGCAAAGAAGCAATGGTCACGGAGCAGCTTTTGGCATTGGCGCAGGACTTGGGTGTTCCTATTAATGCGGCAGATGAGGTAGATATATGCTTGTTGCGGGTTGCTACGAGCATTCACGCGCACGAAGTTCTTAAACGAAAACAGCCTGTCGTTGTCTGCGCCTCAGCCTCAGTTTCTGCATCAGCCTCAGCGCCCAGCGAACCCCAAGGCGCTCTATCACAGGAGGAGGTCTTCGCCACGGCACGGTCGGGGGACTGGAGGTCTGGAGGTCGTTCGCCCCTGTGAACGCCACGCAAGCTGGAGCAACCGAAACCAACGACGGCTCTCGTCATGTGTTACAACTGCGGCCTTCGAGGCCACGTTGCATCTGGGTGCCGGGCTCCACGTCAGCGCGCCACAGGACCTCGGCCGGACGACGCCCAAGGCCCTAAGTCGTCCCAACAGTCCCCGGCGAGTCGAGGCACCACACATGCTCGGCCCACTCACACGTTACACACGAGTTGCCGCGCCGCATGTGCCGCGGGATTCGGGTGCCGGTTCAGTGCGGGGAGGGGGGTTCGTACGGGAGCTCAGACCCAGCCAATGGTCTGAGCTGGCCCATAGGGTAGTGGCTGCATCGGCCGGTTCGTCCGTGGTTACTGGGTCAATCGAGGGTGTTGAGGTTCGGGTTTTGGTTGACATGCGGGCGTCGGCAACGATCATTTCCGACCTTATTTATAATATTCTTCCCGTTCAATGTCGACCCTTACTCCCGGTAGATGTTCCATGTTATGCGGCGAATGGAGGATCCTTGGGTATTCTGGGTCAGATCCGGGCAGGTATTTGCATTGGGGATATTAAATTGTCGGGACCTGTCTTGGTCTCATCGTCTCTTGCGGTCCCATGTTTATTGGGAACGGATTTTCAAGCTGGGGTGGGTACGACGGAGCATGGTGTACTATTAGGCCCGTCTAACGCAGCTGTCAGGGGTTTGGATATGGCGGTGGCTCAGACGGTGGTGCGGGGAGACAGAGACCCCTTCGTTGTGGTTTTAAATGCGGGGTCACGGGCAGCTGTGATTCCACAGGGTACCGTGCTCGCTCATGCAGCACTGGTGCCCGTGGGAGAGCCGCTGATAGCGCATGTTGATACTGCTCCGGCTCCGCATCTTAAATCGGGAGGTGATCAGGGGTGGTGGAATTCACCGTGTTCTGGATCCAGTGACCTGTCTAGTTCACAGCTGGCGGCATTACGCGCCCGGTTGCTCGAATTTTCGGACGTTTTCAGCAAGCACAAATATGATATTGGTTGCACTGACCTATTACGTCACCACATTGACACGGGTGACGCTGCCCCCATTCGGCAAAATTCTTTCTGGCTGAGCTCAGCCGAGAAGGAACATGTGCAATCAGCTGTTAATGACATGCTGTCTGCCGACATCATTTCGCCCTCATCCAGTCCATGGAGGGCTCCCATCGTGCTTGTGAAAAAACACGATGGGTCCCTGAGGTTTTGCGTTGATTTCCATCGCCTTAATAAGATCTCTGTGGCTGACGCATATCTGCTCCCCAGGATGGACGAATCCTTGGATGCTTTAGCGGGGGCACGGTATTTTTCCACATTGGACCTGCTATCAGGATTCTGGCAACTGCTCCTTGATGAGGTGTCGAAACCCAAGACCGCGTTTCGGACACCTGTGGGCCTATTTCAGTTCAATCGGTTGCCCATGGGACTCCATTCAGCTAAACGCAACGTTCCAGAGGTTAATGGAATTGGTTTTGTCTGGCCTTCAATGGGATACCTGTTTAATAACCTGGATGACGTCATCGTCTTCAGTAGAACGTTCGAGGAGCACCTCCAACGTTTGAGGGCAGTGTTCCTGAGGATGCGATCTGCCAAATTGAAGTTTAAGCCACAAAAGTGCCACTTACTCCGGGAATCGGTACGATACTTAGGGCACATCGTCGGCCGTTCGGGTATCTCCACTGATCCCGCTAAGACACATTGTGTCAGTTCTTGGCCGATGCCCACTTCGGTCAGCGAGGTCCGTAGTTTTATTGGGTTTGCCTCCTATTACCAGCGTTTCGTCGAACAGTTTGCCACCATAGCCAAACCCTTGCTTGCTTTGACGGCAAAAGGTGTGAAGTTTCGCTGGGGGCCATAGGAAGAGGCCGCTTTTCGCTCCCTTCGGGATGCCTTGGTGAGTGCTCCGCCCTTGTGTTACCCTGATTTCACCAAGCCGTTTTTTGCTGGACACGGACGCCAGTAACACAGGCATTGGTGGAGTACTCTCACAGGTGATCGGGGGTGTCGAATGCGTTGTCGCCTACGGTAGCAGGGTTTTGTCGCAGGCGGAACAGAGGTACTGCGTGACCCGTCCCGAGTTACTGGCTATTGTGGTTTTTATCCAACAGTTTCGACCGTATATCTACGGCCGACACTTCACTGTCCATACGGACCACGCGGCGCTTCAATACGCGCTTCGCATTGGCCAGTTATCGGGCCAGTTGTCCCGATGGTTGGAGGTCCTCCAGGACTATCAATTCACAACTACTTACCGTAAGGGTGTACGCTGTACCAACGCGGATGCCCTGTCGCATGAGGGACGATAGTCCCTCCGGCAGCTCTGGCCACCGTGGCCGATGCACTGCGACCCGAGATTCCCTTCTTTCTGACGGGTGGGGATTCTTTGCTCACATTGTCCCTCGTTGAGTGGGGCCACCTCCAAATGGTCGACGTGTCCCTGCTCGCGCTGCGTCGCAAGGCAAATGGTTCTGATAAGGGTGCAGTTGGCGTCGACTCATGGGTAGTGAAACAGGGCCTCCTTATGAATTGGGACGGTACGTCCCTACGCCATAGGCTTGTTGTGCCATCTGCTGTGCGGGGTAGGGTTGTTCTGGCCGCTCATGAACGACTGTTACATTTGGGATTTCACAAAACCCTTGCTCTGCTCCAGCGTGATTACTATTGGCCGGGTATGGCGAGGAATGTGTCCACCATTCTCAAAGGGTGTGTGCAGTGCGCCCAACAGAATCGGCCTCCCATTGCGGCTAACCCACCATTGCAATCTATTCAGGTCTCGTGCATCAATGAACTTGTTGCGCTTGATATTTTGGGGCCCTTCCCAGTGACACCTAGGGGTAACAAATACCTGCTGGTTGGCGTGGAATATTTCACTCGATGGCCCATGGCTTGGCCACTTGCCAAGCAGTCGGCAGCGGCCGTTGCCGAGGCCTTTGTCCAGGGCTATGTCTTGGACAAAGGTGCACCAGAGCGGTTGCTGACCGACCAGGGGAAACATTTTTCGGGCGTTTTATTACGGGAGGTGTGCGACCTTTTGGGCACTAAAAAGGTGCGTACCTCCCCGTACCACCCACAGACTGATGGGATGGTGGAGCGGCTCCACAGGACGATTACGTCCATGTTGTGCCATCAGGTGTGCGAAGTTCAAGTGGATTGGGACTTACAGATTCCAGGTGTCCTCGCCGCTTACAGGATGGCTCCCCATGCGGCGACAGGGTTTTCTCCCTTCTTTCTTATGTATGGCCGGGACGCTGATCCGCCCGTGGATGCCCAGTTGGGGATTTCCGAACCCCGTACTAAGTCAAAATTGGCTGATCACATCAAATTTAACATTTCTAAATTGGCCGAGGCACGGGAAGCAGCGACGCTGAACTCGAGATCTCGCCAGATGGCGAACGAGCGGTTGCAGGCACAGTGGACGCACACGCACGAGTGGAAACCGGGCGATAAGGCCTGGTTGCACTGCCCGCAGGCGCCATTGGCAACGTCCCCGAAACTACTGAGGCCATGGCGAGGACCGGTCGAGGTTGTGCGGGTTGCGCGCCCCCAATGTGTTCGGATTAAGTGGGGGAAGCGTTGTTGGTATGTTCACCCTTCCCGACTGAAACCTTTCACGGCACCACATACCTTCCCTTCATGTCCAAATGGCCGAGCATGTGATGTGTCCGTTGACTCAGGGAATGGGATGCCGCCGCCTGATCCTCACATGTCTCTGACTGACCCACTCCCAGGTGTCTCGGAATTGATGGCCTCTGAACGCCAGCAACCAGATCCCCAGAACACGTGCGGAACCAGGGAACCCGGTCTGTGCCTTCCAGGACTACCTAGGCCGCCTGTCGGACAAGCATGTTCTGTTCCGTATGATGGACCGGCCAAGCGGACTCGCGATAAATTGCGCCACTTCTCGTGACGTGCGGCCGAATCGCCAGGTTGCCGTGTCGGAGCAGCCCCCTTTGACTGACTGGATGTCCCGCTTCTACGGGGCGTGTGGGGTCGTGGGCACGGGTCACGGGATGCCGTAATGTCGTTTATTTTATATATTTTTTTTTCTCCGACATTGTATATACGTTCTTATTGTTGAGTGTTGGAGGGTTGGGTTATTTATTGGGGCGTTCGGTTGTTGTTGTTGTTGTTGTTAATTGTTGTGTTATTGTTGTTACAGGGCACACACAGGGTTCTGCTTTTTGGATGTATTCTTTATTGCATGGGGGGTATTGCAGCCGGGCCGGCTGCGAGCTATGCGGTGGGGGGTGATGTAGAGGTGGTACGTACCGGGATGTAGCGAGCCATCGCGTAGCCGGTGTCTACATCATGGTCCGTGCGTGGGTGGCTACATCGACGTCTGCATTAGCCCCGCTCCTCGGGGGGCAGAGGGGTATATAGGGCGGTGCGCGTGAGCGCTCGGGAAGTCGTTGGAGCCAGTGAAGAATGAAGACGGAGCAAGCTAGATAGGACCCTGGGACCCCTAGCCCCGCCGCCCTTATCAGGGCCGGGACTCTGTGTGGCTCAGTGGTGAGACCCTGGGAACCCGCAGCCCGTCGTCCTTATCAGGGCCGGGTCTGATGGGCCAGTGGTTGAGACCCGTACTCTGGCTAGGTCGGGTCAGATAGCCTCCTCTAGGAAGTACATAGACGGAGGACCTGAGAGCGTAGCCGGTGTCAGGCACGCATAGCCGTAGGCTGTGTTCCTAGGCTGTATAGCTGACTGTTTCTGTAGAGTGTTATAATAAATACGTGCTGCCTCCATCAACTCGTCTCCTGCAGTATTTACACCATTACACATATGGTATACTGATGACAATAATATATTATATCTACTATCATAAAAAAAAAATAACATTATTTTTTATATGTTATGTTTCGGCTTGGGTCTAATTGTCCACGCTCAACTGACGTTGGCTGTAATGGGCCACGACACCTGACGTTGTGGGGCAAGCCTCGGGGCCACTTCCTGGAGTCGTGGAGTTCTGCCATTACGAGTACATTTCATAAAAGCGTGTTTTTAAAAAAGTTTTTTTTTTTAATATTACTTATTAAAAGGAGGCCACGGACTGCGCCACGGAGCTTTGAGCGGTTAACAAGGTACTGTATTTACCGGGTAATAATTCGCACTACCTTTACCCTACCGGGTAATTCTTCCGAGCTACCTTTACCCTACCCTTTACCTTACCCCTTGGCATGTCGACACCTTTACCCTTTACATTTACCCTTTTACCCGGTAAAAATGGTAAATTACCTTACTCTCAGACTCACACACACACACACTCTCACACTCTCAGACTCACACACACCCACTCACTCTCACACTCTCAGACTCACACACACACTCACTCTCACACGCTCAGATTCACACACACACTCACTCTCAGACTCACACACACATACACTCACTCTCACACTCTCAGACTCTCACACACACACTCACTCTCAGACTCACACACACACACACTCACCCTCACACTGTCAGACTCACACACACACACACTCTCACACTCTCAGACTCACACACACACTCACTCTCACACTCTCAGACTCACACACACACACTCTCAGACTCACACACACACTCATCCTCACACTCTCAGACGCACACACACACTCACTCTCATACTTTCAGACTCACACACACACACTCACTCTCAGACTCACACACACACACACTCACTCTCACACTCTCAGACTCACACACATACTCACTCTCACACTCTCAGACTCACACACACACACTCTCAGAC